>JAPTJF010000206.1:0-102298 GCA_029339195.1 Micractinium sp. NFX-FRZ
AGACCCCGACTGGGCGCCCATAGTGCCCGGCTTCCGCCACCTCAGCGCCGCTGAGCTGGCGGCGTACGACCGCGAGGGCACGCACGCCCACGGCTGGTTCTACACCACAATCATCACGTGAGCAGGCACAGGCAGTGCCGGAGGGAGGGGCAGGTCATTGAACATTGGACAGGCTTGTGCGGCAGTGGGGCAAGGTGGCGGCATACGATTGGCATGCTGCTTCCACACCAGAGTCATAACGTGAGCGCATGAGCACGTTTGACCCCAGGTTAATAATATGTCATTAGCAAGCCCCAAACCTGTACATGCAGTGGGTTGTAGTGGGTTTGGGCTCGCTACACTCTGCATGGCCCCTGCTGGTGCGGGCTGTGTGCCAGCCTGCCTGCCTGCCCTGCACAGCCTGCCAACCGGCCCAACCGCCCGCTTGCTCGCCTGCATGCCAGCAATGGAAATTGATGGCCCTGCATCCCACCCCCTTCTGCTGTGCATACACACACGCCACATGCCTCCCCTCGCGTCCATGCAGCGAGGGGCGGTTCCGCAACTGCCCTGCCTCCCCACCTCCTCGGCTACGCACAATGCCAACCACTTTCCACTTTATAAGGTATCAAGTTTATTTCAAGGTTTGATTCAAGGTTGTCGAGAATAGACCCACACACTCCATGCTCCCCTGCCCTCCCATGCAAGCAGCGAGGGGCGGTTGTACCTGGCCTGGCTGGCCCAGCAGCTGGCGGATGCAGGTGTGCGAGTGGTGGCCAGGCGGGTGGAGTCGCTGGCTGAGCTGGCGGGGCACGATGTGGTGGTCAACTGCGCAGGTGAGCCTTGATTACTGGGCCTGACATCCCACGCTTGCTGACCGAGGATGCAGCGTGAGGGGTGGGTGGGAGTGATGCGTGGGGCTTGGGGTGCTGTGGGTCTAGGTGGCTTCCAACCGGTCGGCGATGGGGAGGAGGGCCGAGGATCTCAGGACAGGCATCTGCTACAGCCCACCTCACCCTCTCCCTTCCGCGCTTCATCCAGAGTCTCTCATTTCCAGCCAAGCCCACCCATGCCATGCAGGCCTGGGTGCCCGGGAACTGTTTGGAGACGAGAGCCTGTACCCTGTGCGCGGCCATGTGCTGCGTGTGCGGGCGCCCTGGGTGCGTGGTCCCTAGCACACGCTGCTTGCCGCTGGTTGGGCCTGTGCATACTGCTGCCCACACGCACGTCGGCTAAACACTTGGGCGGCCTGCCTGTTGAGGAGTGGGCCACAAGTGTCCGGGTACTATTAAGCACATTCTAAGGCACCGCTCTCCTGCAAGATGCGAGAGCCCATACTGCACCCCTTGCCTGCCCCCCTGCCCCCCTGCCCCCCTGCCTCCTCGTAGATCCGCCACTACACCAACAGCCAGTGCCCCGACGGCGACTGCTACGTGAGCTGGGGCCTGGCTGCTGCACTGGGCATGGGTGGATGCTGCGCCCTGCAAAGGGTGTTAGGGTTTAGGGGTTTTAAAGGAGGCGCTGCTGTTGCCCAGCACGTCTGTCCTGCGCACGTCTGTCGCTGCTGCCCAGCCTGCCAGCAGCTTGTTGGATGGGTGGGAGGTGCAGCCTTGTCCCACCATTCTCTTATGCTCACCCGCTGTGCCGCGCCTCCTCGGCACGATACGAACCACAGCATGCATGTGCGGCAAGTGAGCAGCTGCTGCCTGCCGCTGCCCCCTGCCCCTGCCCCGCAGATCATACCCAACCTAGGTGGGCGGGGCTGTTCCAAGTGGCAGGTGCCTGCTCAGCTCCCTGCACCCCAGCTGCCAGGGTGGCATGGCGCATGACGGCCGGTGTTGCCAGATGGTGTGGTGGCGGACGCAATATGAAGGGGCCTGGGGGCAGGACCACTGTGTGTGTTGAGTTTGCCCATGCGCCTGCCTGCCTGCCTGCCTGCCTGCCTTCCTACCAGCTCCTCAGCTGGTTCCCGGGCCATCCCCCTGCAAGCTTCCCACACATGCTCCACGCCTCTCCCCCCCACATCACACTGGCTGCCCTGCGGCCTCCGCACCACCGCTGCACCGCCGCCGCTGCGCCACAGCACCACCTGCGCCTCCCTCGCCCTCCCAGCCTGCAGACACTGTGGTCCTTGGAGGCACAGTGCAGAAGGGTGACAGCGACACCACACCCAGGGAGGCCGACCGGCGGGGCATCCTGGACCGCGCCTGCCGAGTGCTGCCCAGCCTGGCGGCTGCCGAGGTGGTCACCGAGTGGGTGAGCTGGCCGGGTGGGTGCTGTGGCGGCAGGCGGAGTGGGCCAATGCACATGAGGGCTTGAGATCAAAGTGGGTGTGCGTGCAGAGCAGCCGAAGAGCCAACGACATGCTGGCTGGCTCTGAATGCTGCCGCTGATGGGGCGTGTGCTGGGTGCAGGGCAAGGTTTGGTGTCCTTGCGGCGGCTACCACGCCCCCAGTGCTGCCCCATGTCATGCCAGGCACACCCCAGTGCACAGGGGTCGGTGCAGCGTCGCGGTGTTGCCGCTGCTGCTGCCGGGCACCCTGCCGACCCAACTCCCCTCCAAGCCAGGGCTGTGCCGGCCCACCTCTCTCTGCTGCCTCCTCCCGTCCTCCTGCCCGCCTGGCAGGTGGGCCTGCGCCCGGGGCGGCCCTCGGTGCGTTTAGAGCTTGAACAGCTGCCCCTCAGCCAGCAGCAGGGCGTGCCGCTCACCCCAGGGCAGCAGCAGCAGCAGCAGCAGCAGCAGGAGCAGGAGCACCGTCAAGGCGCGCCTCCACCCCTGCAGCAGCAGCAGCAGCAGCAGGAGCGGCAGCCGCAAGGCGGCGGCGGCAGCGGCAGCAGGAGCAGCATGCCAGTGGTGCACAATTACGGGTGAGTAGGGTGTAATAAGTAAGTGCCCTGTGCCCAGTTTTGCATTGCAGTCCACGTTCAGTAACTGTCTCGATGGCTGCTCCTGCGCCTGTGGCTGCCCGCTCTCGCCGTAGTGTGCACCGCCTGCCTGGCTGTCGTCTGCGCCCGCGGCATGCATGTCGCTATTTTGACGCCTGGGTGTGTGTGCGCTCTGCCCCTGGCCCTCCGCAGGCACGGCGGCGCGGGGCTGACGCTGGCGTGGGGGTGTGCCGCCGACGCTGCGCAGCTGGTGCAGAAGGCACTGGCACGGCAGCAGGCGCTGTCAACCTGACCGGGCTTCTACTTCTATACTGCGAGGCGTCAGCTTCCCCTGGCCTGGCCACGCAGGCCCCGCCTGAACGGTCCAGCAAGGGTGTAACATATCTGATGGGCTGCAACACAAAATGGGAGATGAGGTGGAGGATCGGCCAGGGAGGGGTTGCCTTGCTGGCTGGGGGCACGTCCGGGCGGGCGAGGGGGCACTGGGCACACAGTCCTGGAAAGTGTGGGCCGTGGGGCGCGGGGGGAGGGAAAAGAATGCGCAGGGGGGTGGGGCAGGAGTGCTGAGTGGGAGTGCAGGGGGTGCGCGGGACGGGACGGAGGTATCACTGGGAAACACAGAGGGGACGGAAGGCAAGGGAGACGGGAAGCTGCGGGCCGGAAAGGAGGGAAGCAACACAGACGCGTGCACTGCTGAATTGCTGTAACGGAGAGAGAGGCACCGAAGGCAAGCTCGCATGGCGGGAGAGGAGGAGCGCAGCCCAAGGCAAAGGGGGAGTAGGCGGGGTGGGGAAGATGAGGAGACACACCTGGCTGGCAGCGCTGTGCGCATCCCCTGGCGTGCACAGCATGCGCAGCAGGCCAGCGAGTGATTGGATCTGAGGATTGGGTTCAGTGAAGGCATGAGCTGGCCACGTGCTTGTTGCAGTGAATGGACACTGAGATCGGCGAGGTGCAAGGTGCGAGGAATGCAACAACACGCCCCAGACGGGTCTCCTACATCCCCCCGGATCCAGTTCGAGTTCGCCAAAAAGTGCCAGCAGCCAGCCCCTCAAGGCGCCAGCAGCTGCTCAGGGGTGCAGGCGGCTTGCAAGGCTGTGGGTAGGGGGGTGCTGGGCGCCCGCAGGATTGCGGCAGGAAGCCCCTCACGGTGCCAGCAGCTTCTTGCACGTCTCGTAGATGCCCCAGCAGATGGCGGCTGCACAGCGGGCAGGGCGGGCGGGGCGGGTGGGCGGTCAGGGGCAGCAGGCAGCCAGTTGGTCCATGGCAGGCCAAGGGAGGGCTGCTAGCCCGGCAGGGGGCAGCCTCCGCACGGCGGCAACGTGCAGCACGCAGGCTGGCGCGGTGCCCATGCAGCCGGTCTCCCTTCCTTGTCCGCCTCCCCACACCTGAGGGGGCGTTGAAGAGCACGCGTGGCTGCCAGCCCCGCCAGAGCGCGGCCGCCCCCTCCTCTTGCACGATGCGTCGGAGCACTGGGATCTGCGGGTGAGGCAATATTATACGCGAGAGGGAGGGGGCGGGTGAGGGGGGGAGGTGTTAGGGAGGCAAGGGGGGAGATGCGACGGAGGGCAGCAGGGAGCGAGCAGGGCAAGCGGCAGGCAGGGGAGCAGGCACCTGCGCCTGCTGCACCCCCTGCCACCCAAAACAGCCCCCCAAGCCAACTGCCCACCCCCGCCTGCCCAGCCCCGTCTCTAAACACCAGCCCTTCCCCTCCAGGGCCTCACCACGCTGGAGGTGTTGTATCGCGTGGCAGAGCCGAGACCCTCCAGCTGCAGCCGCGTCTTGACCACATCGAGCGGCGTGGTGGCGGCCGCTGCCAGTCCGCCCGCCACGCCGCCCGCCAGCAGCTGCACCTGCAGCCCCTCCTCCTCCTCCTCCTCCTCCTCCCCCGCTGCTGCCGCTGCCGCCGCCCCCGCCTGCGCTGCCGCAGCAGTCAGCAGGGGCCCCGCGCCCGATGGCAGCGCCTGCTCCTGCTGCCCGCCGCCGCCGCCCGCCGCCCCCGCCTCGTCCGCTGCCGCAGCCGCTGCGGGTGCCCCTCCGCCTCCCACCAGGAACTTCTTGGCGCTCTCGTACACCGCAAAGTGCATGGCGGTGTAGGGCACGTTCATGACGAGCTGCAGGGGGTGGGAGGGGGTTGGGGGAGGGAGAGTGCGTTGTGGGGTTCACAGATACGGGGCGACTGCCTTTGCCGCCCAGCTCCCCCCCGCTGAGGTGTTCCTCCACAACTCCTGAAATTGCGCCACTCAAAGGGCGCTCACCGTGGTCCAGTACGATTTGTAGAAGGCCGCCAGCCCCCCCTGCCGCCACGTCTGCGCTGCGCAGTCCAGCAGGCTCTTGTAGGGGGAGTGCCGCACCTGCAACACGTGCGTACACACACACACACACACACAACAGGGGGTGGAACAGGTGGGTGGGTGGGGGTGGGGGTGGGGTGGGGTGGGGTCCTGCTGAGAAAGGTGGCAGCTGGCCTTTGTAGAGGGGGTGCCGCACCGGCGGGAGGGGAGTGGAACAAATGGGAGGGGTCAAGGCGAGACAAGGCGAGACAGTGGCAAGCCAGTGGCAGACCCCGGCCACCCAGCCGCTGCATCTGATTCACCACACGCCCGCATCTGCATGCCAGACACCTGTCGGCCAGCCCGGCTGTCGATTCACACCCGCACTGGCTGCTTCACCATACCCCTGCACTGCACGTGTCGACACCCCCCAACCCACCCACCCAGCCCGCCCTAGCCAGTATTTGTCAAGTGGCAAGGTGCAGGGCAAAGCTCAACCCCGCACCTGCATGCGCCGCTTCTTCACAACATCCCAACGGCACCCCCGCACTGCCAAGTGACACTGTACACGTGCAGACCTGCCCGCCTGTCAGCACACATCCCGCACCTGCATGCGCTGCTTCATCACGTCCCACGGGTTCATGCACCCGTCGTTCACAATCGTGGCCGTTGCGCCTGCACACGGCAAGGAGGCAGGCGTGCACGGGTCATGGGGCAGGGCAGCGATCAGCGGGGCGGACAGCAGGCAGTGAACATGCGGCAGGAGGCAGGTGGCAGGCGGTAGGACAGCGAGGGATGGGCAGCACTGCGGGGGCACAACACCACCGCTTTGGCGTGCATGTCACCCCTAAGGCCAGCTGGCAGGGCGACCACAGCATGACAGCTGGGCGCAGCGTGCGCACCTGCTGCGGCGTGGGCCAGCGGCTGGTGCCCCTCCCGGTTGCCTCCATACAGCTGCTTGGCGGCTTCATACGAGGCAAAGTAGAGGGCGTGGCTGGGCCTGCGAGAGAAGGTCAGCAAGAAGCAACAAAGCATCAGGTGTTCTGCACAACTCAAGTGAAGAGTCACACTCTCCATCCTCGGATCCATAGCAGGCCACCTTTGGCAGACAGGCCACCCATACACCTCCACATGCACCGCCACCTCTCGGCCCGCCCAGTAGTGCCACTCACCCCGCCCCTAGCGCCATGGCGGCCACCCCGCGGTACAGCCCCGCCACCCCCTCTCGCCGCAGGATGGCCCGCAGCGCTGTGCCCACGCTGGTGTGCAGCTGCAGGCCGGTGGGGGCGGGGCGGGGGCCAGGGGTGTGTTGGTGATACATGGTGCAAGTGGCAGCACTGGGGCTGGATTGGGGCTGCGGGCTGGCCACAACAGCCTAAGGCGGCATGACAGCTGAGTGGCGCCAGCCTGTCCCGCAACCTGCCGCCAGGAAGCGCTGCCCCAGCTGCTCTTGGCTCGCCCTCGCCGCTGCCTCCGGGCTGTGTGCGCCCAAACATCGGCGGCGCGGCGGCGGCAGCGCTTGCCTGCTGCCCCGGGTGCGCCAGCGCCTGCATGCGCGTCTTCACTGTGTCGACAGGGAACATGGCTACGTGCTCGCCAATGCCAGCCGCTGCGCCTGCCACCATGTGCTGCAGTGGCAGTGGCAGCACCAACAGGGCAGCGCGGCGGGCGGGGAGAGGCAGGGCGATTAGCGTTCTGGGGAGGAAGCTGACAGAACTGCTGCCACACCACCACGTGCAGCTGGGGTGGCAGCAGGACGACGCTGCGCATGTGCGGCAACGGCAAGCCTGCGTGCTCCGCCCAACCGAACACGCGCCCGCTTCCCTCCCAGACCGTGGCAAGGCTGGCGGCGGCGGCGGCGGCGGCAGCTCGGGGCCGTCGCGCCCAGACGGATCCGGGACTCCCGCTCAACCCTGGGGCCTCACCCCGTAAAAGGTCAGGCCATCATACGTCTGCAAAGCTGCCGCCGGCACATCCAGGCTTGCGGTGGTGCATGGGTCCGCCATGCTCGGTTCCCACTCTGAATCGAGCTGCGCCTATGCACACAATAGCCGGGATCAGCAGGGCCGGGTGGCAGCCTTGGGGTTCAGGAGCGCTTCTTGTCAAACGGTGGTAGAACGCGCGGTCCAGGCGAGGAAACAAGGTTCAAGGAGTGTGCAGTGGCGAGTGGATCAACGCCAAGCATCCCAAGGCGTCATCGGGGCGCGTAAGGGGCAGTTTTTGGTCTGACCGCTGCCAGGTAGGCGGCGGGGCTCTACGCTCTAGCCCCGCCCTAGAGGGAGCCGGCCCCTGCATCCCTGTTGGGCCTGAAATGTTGGTCCCACAGGTTTCCAGTCAGGCAGTATGCACAGGTTGCATCAGTATAGGGACAGAGAGGAGCAGGGAGGGGAGCAAGTCGGCAACAACAACCAGTCCTTGCGAGAGCGGCGGGGGCGGCAGGCCCGGTGGGAGGGCGCCCGGCGGGCAAGGCCGGGCGGAGCAGCGATGATAATCGATCTCAAGGGGGGGATATTTCTGGAGGCAGGTTTCATGAAGGAGGTATATAAGAAGAGAACTTTCCGATGTAAGGACCGCTCCTGAGGAGAAGATGGCACCAGAGCTGAGCGACAGGCCCTCACATGCAGCAGCCGCCACAGAAGAGACCACCCGCTGCGAGCCGGGGCACACATAGCGGCGCCAGCAGGGCGCCTACGGCCCATCCCTGCCCGGCAGCAGCGGCGCCAGCGCCTCTGCTGCGCCTGGCGAGCACGCAATCACCTCATCAGCCGTCACAATCGCATCCACACATGCGTCGTGCGGCTCCACAGGCACGCCCCCCACCACCTGCGCCCGAAAGGCCAGCGCCACAAGCAGCGGCGGCGCCCAGCCGCGCCGCACAGCGCGCTGCCGTGCGGCGGCGATGAATTTGTCGTAGTAGCCGCCGCCGCGGCCCAGCCGACGGCCCGCACGGTCAAAGGCCAGGCCGGGCATGACGACGAGCTCCAGGGGGTCGTCCACCTGGCAGGCAGGGAGGGGGCGGGGGGTGGGGGAGGCAGGAAATTTGTTTGTTGGAGGGCGAGCGGGGGACTTTGGGGGAATGGGGTAGGGGGGACATGAAGTTTGTTTTGGGGGGCCAGGAAGTTCAGGGGGAGGATGGCATGGCCGGGGGAAGAGTCAGTCAGCCTGCAGATGAGGCAGCCAGGCGGGTGGGGCACACCACAGCACCTGCCCCTGCCCAGCCACGTGCATTCTGCCAGCAAGGCTGGGCTAACGAGAAGTAGAACGCACCAGCAGCACGTCCTGCCGCTCGCTCCCGTCGTCGTACATGGGCCGTGGCTCCCGGATCCCAAAAGGAGGCACCTCCTGCACCAGCCACAACAGGTTGGCAGGTGGGCAAGCAGGTGGACAGGCAGGTGGAGCAGGCAGGCTGACGAGGCGGCTGCTCAACAGTGCAGGCTCCCGCCTGCCCCTGCCTCTTGCCTGCAGCGCACACAAGGAGTGCAGGTGCAGCCAGCTCGAAAGGCGGCAGGCAGCCGGCAGCACGACATGCCCCACACAATCCTGCCACAGCCCCCTTTCCCCCCTGCAGCATTCCAGTCCCATGCCCCAGCGGGGCTTAGACACGGCTGCCGCTGCTGCCACCTGGGGACCGCCCTACGGCTTCCTCGCACCCTATCCACTTGCCTGCAGGGCGTCCAGGCTGTCTAGGTGGAGAAAGTGCATGTTTGCGTCCTTGTCCTGCACACGTGGCACATACAGCCTGCACAGGAGAGCAGGGCAAGGCAGAGGTCCACGGCATCGGAGCACCGCGCGTGCAGGTGCACCGTGTTTGCAGCTGCCAGGAATGCGTACAAGCTGGCATCCCGGTCCAGCCCCCATCAGCTTGGCCTACAACCGCTCACCCACCCTCCCAGCAATGCAGCGCCAAGGTAGCCATACTGAAACAACACCGCCGCCCACCGCTTCTGCTCCGCCTCCGTCGATTCAAGCAGCGCCCAGGCGGTGCCTAATGCTTCCAGTGTTGCATAGTATAGCACACTCCCCGTCGACCACTCAAGACACGTTTGTGCCTCCCTCGACACCCACCGTTTCTGCTCCTCCATCGCCTCGTGCAGCACCCACGTGGTGTCCACCTCCCGCAGCTTGGCGCAGTGCACGTAGATGACGGCATGAGGAGCCTCCCGGAAGGCCCGGCTGGCCAGCAGGCGAGCCGCAATCAGGCGGCCTGCGGGGGCGGGGGGGGTGCAGGGGTGAGGCGGGGGCGGGGGGCGAAGGGTGAGTAAAACAAACATCCTTTTGGGCAGGGACAGCGGCGGCGGAGAGGAGGGAAGGGGGTTTGTGGGTGGCCAGGGAGGGCTCCAGACCGGCCGACAGAGCTCCGTGCAAGCCAGTGGTGTGTGTCGGGAGAGCGCCAGTCGGGAGCACATGCGGCCCCAGCTTTACAACGAGGTAAATATATAACAAGTGGCAAGCAGGTGCCGCGCAGCCCCTCCCGCAACCCGCAACACGCAGCATTCAAACTCACTCTCCTCCGCCATCTGCTCCGCGCTGAGCTGGCGCAGCGCCGCCTTGACCTGCTGCCGCACCCGCTTCTTCTCAACCTCTATGGCTGTTGGGTGCTCGTCCGCTGGCGACGCCATGCTGTGAACAGCTACCATTACGCGGGCACGGGCTGGCACGGCCGATTGTGGGCAGTGCGCTGCTGCCGGTGCTGTCGCCGCCGCCGCTGCCGCCCTGCTGCCGCTGCCCCAGTTCAGCTGGTTCAGCTGCTGCCTGAGGCCTCGCACCGCAAGGCTTGCCAGCATCCAGCCTCCTCACATTGGCTGGGAGCAGGAGGCGGCCTGCCTGGCGAGAGGCAGCCGGTGGCAGAGGGTTTCGGCAGCCGTGGGCAGGCAATTGATGAATCGTGTAACACGTTCAGGGCACGTGAATTGGTCAGGAAACGCTGTTGGGAGCCAGGAGCTCTGACGTGCTTTGTGCGTGCTGTGCGGCAGGGCTTGTGGTGTGTCGCTCGCAGTCGTGGTGCACGCACCCGCACCTGGTGCTGCAAATATACCTGATCTACCGAAGCGCTCCCAGCTGCACCCTTGCGAACTGCTTGAATGAACTTGGCCGCCTGAGTAGCCCAGCGCCTGCAGCAGCCTTCCCTGATCGCAGCATCGCACTCGACAGTGGCAGCACCGATCGTGGATTGCCCAGCAGCAGCCATGTCTGAGGAAGGGGGCCGGCGGGCCAAGCGCCGCTGCGCGCGCAACAAGTACACCTCCACCGCCATGCCGTCCGCCATCCACTATGTGGGATACGTGAGTCGCCCCAGCCGGCAGCGGCGCAGGTCGGCGGCAGCGGCGGCGGCTGTCGCTGCCTGGCGGCGCCACGCTGGTCGGCGGCCGTTGCCGGCCTGGCACCAATACCCTGCTGTCTGATTCCCCTTGATGCCGGCTGTGCAGGTTGAGGACGATGAGACGCCGGAAATGATCATGGCTAAGTTTGTTGAGCTTGAGCGCATCCAGGCAACAGCAACGGCGGCCAAAGCGGCAGCGGCAGCCCAGTTACCGGCAGCGGGTGGCAACGCTGAAGTAGCACCAGCGCCGGCAGCGGGTCATGACCCGCAGCTGACAGGCCTGCAGCAGCAGCTACAAGAGCAGCATCAGCAGCAACAACAACAGCAGCAGCAGCAGCAGCAGCAGCAGCAGCACTATGGCGGGGAGGTGCAGGCGCAGCCGGGCATTTATGCCGCAGCTGCCGCCAATGGCACCGCCGCCGCTGCCGCTCCTCCAGCCACCGCCAGCCTTCCGGAATCAGCCGGGGAGGGCGGTTTGACTGACGAACAGCTGCTGGAGGTGTTCAAGCAGACCTCCATGTTCAACGTGCGGACAGCGCTGCAGGTAGGCAGGCGGGGGGTGGGGGTGTTGTCTCATGAATGGGGCATCATGTGTGAATCGAGTTGGTTGTCTAGTTGATTGTCTAGTTGATTTCCGCTGCCAGCTGGCTGTTTGCTGTCGGCCTGGCAAGCAGGGTTGCAGCATAGGGTTGAGCAGCGGCACCCGCTGCAGGTCAGTGTGTGTTTTGGGGCGGCCAGGGGTCGTCAGCATTATGGGGGGGCACCTTCCCACGGACGGCGGCGGCGTGCCTGGCACGCACAGCCCCCCTCAGGGGAGGGTGTGGACACAGCATGAAGTTCACACTTGCCAATCATTCGGCCACGGGTGGCCCCTTTCACCTCGTGAGCGGCCTCTCAACTTGCACTCGACATGTAACTGGTGCAGGACAACCACATGCTGATGGGGATTGACGAGATTCTGGAGCACACGAGCGATCGGTGGGTGGGTGGTCTGGACCGGCACGGAGTGGATTGGGGTGTGAGGGTGGTATGTCAAGCCGGCGGCGGCGGCGGCAGTGGGGCTGGGTGTGACGGTGCGTGTAGTCATCGGTCACTTCGCGGACTGGCGGTGCTTATAGCGACAGCGGCGGTGTGTTTGAGGTGAGGCATGTGGCTCAAGGCCGCCGTCAGAACCCTCCACGTGCAGTTGGCAACAGGTGGTAACAGTGGCTCCCGCTCACCTACCGCCCATGATTGTTGGCTTCACCAAGTTGAGCCAACCACCGCCGCCTGTGCACCCTATGCCTGCCCAGCTTCCTGTGCACTCGACTGCCCCCCCCCCGTCTGCCTGCCCGGCCCACCCTGCCGGTTTACCCACCTGGTTCGTCCCCTTTCTTCCAGGTATGCTGACGAGGAGGAGGTGTCTGATGACGAGGACATGCTGCGCGCGTTCTGGTCAGATGACGAGGGTGAGCAGCGCAGGCGGGCAGGCAGGCGGGCAGGCAGGACTGGGCGGGGCGAGCGCATGGGGCTGGCTCTGGGGCTCAGCTGTGGGGTGGGGTGGGGGGTTGCGCTGCCGGCAGCTGGGCGATGATTGGTGGCAAAGGCATGCTGCAGGCTGCGTTGTGTGCCCCTGCCCCCGCCGTGTCCCCCCACCTCCCCGCCCTGCATACCGGCCCTGCCCCACCTGCAACCCCGCTGCGCTGTGCTGTGCTGTGCTGTGCTTTGCAGGTGATGTGGCGCTGAGTGACGGGGAGGGCGATGACGAGGCGGCGCGACGGCGCGCGCGGCGGCGCGCCGCCGGCCGCATCTCGCGGCAAGGCAGCGGGCTGCGCCTGCAGCGTGGCGCAGCGTGTGTGAAGGCGCACCACAACGTCATCACTGCGTTCAACCCGGTCACGCAGGTTGGTAGGTTGTGGGGGCAGGCGGGGGCCTCGCCTGCACAAGCCTCTGGGGTGGTGTGCATATCATGTGTTGCAAGGGGAAGGGGTGCCAGGGTGTAGAGCGCCCTGCCCTGCTGCTGTGCTGCACGCCCTGCCATGCCGCAGTGCGGGCCCTCGCATCCCCTGCCCGACATCTGTAAACTGAAGCATGCATCACATACCTACTGATGCACACACCCCTTACCCTTGCATCCCATGCCTCCCGCCCCCCCCTGCTCCCTGCCCCTGTCCTCACAGGCGCTGGTGCGGCGCAAGGTGCGGGGGGCGGGCCCCGACCGTGACGACATCTATCAGCTGCGCGTGCCCCCGGCCCCGCTGCCGGTCTCATGGGGCCGCACCGTCGCGCCCTACGTGCCCGCCCACCTGCGCGGCCAGCGGCAGATGGCGGGTGGGTGGCTGCTGAGGGTGCTGCTGCTGCTGCCGCTGCTGTGGTGAGGTGCAGTGTGGGGACCTCGAGTAACAGAGTCCAGGTGCACTGCTGGTGTGACATAGTCAGCGCCTGCATTTGCCCACTTCCTGCCTCTGCCTGCCTTCCCCTTCCCCTCGCCCATTTGCCCTTCTCCGGGGCCCCTCATTGCCCGTTACCTTGGCCCCGTCCCTACCCCCTGCACCCCCCCGCCTGCTCCTCCCCGTGAAGCGCCCGTGCCCCCGCTCTCCTCAGTGCCGTCGCCTCAACCCCGCCTGTGCCTCCTCCCTGCAGCGCCTGTGCCCCTCACCCTGCCCCCGTCCCACCTGCACCCTCCTGCCCGCGCCTCCCTCTGCAGTACCTGTGCCCCCTGCTCTCCTCAGGGCCATGCAGGAGGGCACCCGCAGCGGGCTGGACGCAGCAGCCATGCAGCGGTGCATGTATCGGGAGGAAGAGTCGATACCCGACACCGACTGGGCAGCCCTGCTGGCGGGCGGCAGCGGCAGCGGCGGCAGCGGCGTGGCAAGCAGCGGCGGCGGCTACCAAGCGGTGCTGGTCAACCCTGGATGGGAGTGCGAGGGGCGGGGGGATGCTGCAGTGCAGGTGAGAGCGTGAATGGGGGTGGGGGGTGCAGTAGCGGGGTGCAGGGAGGGGCATCAGGCTGGGGCGCAGTGTGCTTTAACCAAGCTGTGCAGGTTCTGGGTGGCCCAACTTTTGTGAGGCTGAGGCTGCATGGGCAGTATGGAAGAGTGGTTGCTGGCAGGCAACGCGCCGCCCGGTGGCCCGCATTACGGCCAGGCTGGTCGCGGCGCTCCACCCTCCCTCATTGCCCCCTTTCCCTCCTCCCTGCAGCGCCTGGCACGGCTGCCAATGCGGCGGCTCGTGCCCAAGGGATTTGTCTTTGTGTTTGTGCAGAAGCAGCACGTGCAGGCGCTGTGCCGGCAGGTGAGGCGCCGGGCGGGCCTTGCTCTCGTTTGTCAACAGCAGGAAAAGGGGGCGTCCAGTGGCCATAGCACACGCCTGCACATGCCTGCACGCTCGGCGCCACAGTGCCCGCCCTGCCTCATCACATGCCCCCTGCGCAGCCTTCCTCTTGTACACTCTACCCACTGCACCACCACTGTCACATCACAACCTTCTGTGTATGTTGCTCTACGGGGCACTACTGCTGTGGTGGGCACTGCTACAACAAAGAAATTGACCTGGGATGCACCTCGCCCCGCCTGGCTTCCTCCTGGCTTCCCTGCAGATGCGGGCCTGGGGGTACTGCTACATCGAGAACCTGACGTGGGTGTACCTGCACCCCACACATCGCATACTGGCGCTGCCCGGGCGCTACACCAACTGCTCCCACCTCACGCTCTACATGTTCCGGCGGGAGGGTGCGTGGGAAGGGCTTTCTTCGAACCAGGGCTTTTGAACTTCAGACTGAAGCGGCTTGGGGCCAGGACCAGCAAGCCACGGGGCCCCTGGCTGCGCCATGCAGCGCTGCTGCCTCGCTCTCCATGCTGCTGCATTCACGCCACTGCTGCTGCCTTGCTCTGCATGCTGCTGCTGCTGCTGCCTCGCTCTCCAAGCTGCTGCAGCCACGCCACTGCTGCTGCTGCTGGTTTTCTGAGCCTGGCATCAAGCTGAGTCGCACTGCATTTTCTTTTGCCCCCATCACAAGCGCAGGGGAGGGAAAGGACATTGAGCTGCGGCACCAGCGCAACCCCGACGTCACGTTCGACTGCCTGCCCGGCCCGCACAGTGAGCGGGGAGGGGCAGCGGGCCGCAGGGCATTTTGCATTTCGGCGGGCAGGCAGGGTCGGGTGAGGGTTGTCTTCATATGATCAAAGGGGAAGTGGCGGACCCGGCCTCCGGCTGTGCGGCGACCACACATGTGGGCGCTGCACCCGCGTGTATGCAAACCCTGTATGTATGCAAACCCTGTATGTATGCAAACCCTAAACCCTAAACCCTAAACCCTATCGGTGCGCTGGCATACACGCGGCCTCCGGCTGTGCCGCGCTGTGCTCCCTCCCCTGAAGCTGCGCCTCTGCCCACCATCCCACCCACCCACCCACTCGTGCACACACGTTGGCACGTCACCCTCCTCCTGCAACTGCGGCTGCTGCTCGCCATCATGCAAATCACCCTGCTCATCCTCCTTGCTGCCGCTGCTGCTGCAGGCGGGCGGCGGGTGCCCGAGGAGACTTTCGTTGCCATTGAGACGCTGCTGCCGACAGCCAAGGGCAGGTTCCTTGAGCTGTGGGCGCCCCAGGGGGTGCACCGCCCCGGGTGGACCCACGTGGCAGAGGTGCCGGCGGGCGCTGCCGCCCAGGGCTGACGCTGATGGCAGGTGGCTGCAGGCAGCCACAGCGGCCGGCGTGTGTGGCCGGCGGCAGAACGCGGTGCCACCTTGCCAGCAGAGCACGGGCGGGGCAGGAAATGAACAAAAACTGTTGTGAAGTGTGGCGTGCCATACTTGGCGCCACTTGCTGCCCCCCGCCTGTAAGTGACCCACAGCATGGAACAAGCTCTCTATCACAGCGCACACACACGAGTTTGTCGTCCTATGGCTTCTCAGGAGAGGTACGTGAACACGGGTGTTGAGCGGCACCAAGCCAGGCTTCTTTTTTGGCACACACGAGGTTATAACTAAAATGAGAGGCACGATGGGGACAAGCAGGCCGCCAGCTTCTGACCAGCCGGCCAGCCAGCCAGCCCCTCTCGGCTCAACCGGTGCCCAGCACCACCCGGAACGCCTCCACCACCGTTTTGCACTCGATGATGCGGGCGCCCTGCAGCCGGGCGCTGGCGTGCACGTTGCTGCTGGCGGGGATGACAAAGGAGCGGAAGCCCAGCTGCAGGGAGGCAGGCGGGCAGGGAGGCAGGGAGAGGGAACAAGGCATGGCATGGCTGAGTGTGCCGCTGCGCTGCCCGCCCTGGCTGCCTCCACTAGCACTAGCATCAGGCAGCAAGCACTGCTGGGCCTGCTGGACACTTCCTGGTAACATGAGAACGAGTGTGCCGCTGCGCTGCCCGCCCTGGCTGCCTCTTTGAGGCCAGCTCACCGCCGGCGCACCCCACCCCTCGCCCAGCCCAGCACGGCACAGCACAGCGCAGCCTGCTGTGCCTGCTGCGCACTGCCCGCCACCCCACCCACCTTGGCTGCCTCTGCGATGCGCCGCTCGATGTTGCCCACCGGCCGCAGCTCGCCGCCCAGGCCCACCTCCCCGATCAGCGCAATGTCGCGGCCAATGGGCTGCAAGGAGGGGCAGCAAGACAAAGGCAGGGCGGGGAGCAAGGGGTGGGTGAGCAATGTCGGATGAGCCATGGGCTGCAAGGAGGGGCAGCAAGACAAAGACAGGGCGTGCAGCAAGGGCAGAGGGCGCGGGGTGGCCAACGTCGGACGGCCAATGAGCTGCGGCAGAGAGCAGGGAAGCAGGGCAGCGGCCAGGGAAGAATGCGGACGTCCAATGAGCTGCCTATCCATCTGCCCGCCCCGCACCGCATCTGAGCTTGCCTTGTGAACACATATGATGAGCCAACGCTGCCTGCCCACCATGCCCTTGCCTGCCCGCCGACATCGCCTGCCTGCCCGTGTCCCTGCCTACCTCCTTACCCCCCACCCAACTCGCCTGCTCAAAGTAGGACGAGGCAATGGCGCAGGCGACCGCCAGGTCGGTGGCTGGCTCGTTCATCTCCAGGCCTGCAGGAGGGATGCGTGGGGGCTGAAGTTAGATCTGATGGGGCAGAAACGTGAGGGCGAATGTGAGCTGGACATGTGTGAGCGTGCAGGGCAAGGAAGGGCCAGGTCGGCAGGCCAGCTCATCCCCAGGCTCTTAAGAGGGGTGCTGTGGGGGCACGAGGGCTCACGCCCCATAACACTGATGTGCACATCCACGCTGCACGGTCGCAGCACGCCCAGCACAGCGCAGCACAGCACAGCATGCACAGCACAGCACAGCGCAGCACAGCACAGCATGCACAGCATGCCCCCCCTGCTCACCCCCCGTCACGTTGATGTGCACATCCACGCTGTATGGCCGCATCTCTGTGTGCTTGCCCAGCACCGCCAGCAGCAGCGCCAGGCGCTGGCGGTTGACGCCCGACGGCATGCGCATGGGCGGCTGGCCCGAGGCTTGCGGCACCGGGCTGCACAGCGCCTGCACCTCCATCAGCAGCGGGCGGGTGCCCTCCAGCACCACTGGAGGAGGGAGAAGGGAGGGCGGGAGGAGGGGGCGTGGCGGGGCAAGGCATAGATGAGTGAGTGAGATGGAAGAGGGATTGCCTGAGCCTGAATCAGCAATGGGCGGGTGCCCTCAAGGGCAGATGCAGGGGGAGGCGGGCGGCCGGAGAGGCGGCGAGCAGAGTGTGTTCGTGCGTGTGCGTGTGTGCACAGGGGGCGATTGGCAGTGGCTGGCTTGCGACGCCCCAGTAGGCCTCCCAGTCCACCAACACAGCACCCGCCCACCTGCCCGCCTGCCCTGTGCCGCCACCGGGCTGCACACCGGGCCCCCGTGCCCCCCAGCCTGGTCAACCACCTGCCCCGACTCTCCCCAGCCCAGTCGCCCACCTAACCCCTATGCCCCCCACCCCTGCCGCCCCCACCTGTCACCGCTGAGCTGACGTTGGGGGAGAGGTCTCGGTCGGAGAGGAAGAGGGCAGAGGGGTTGGCCACCACCTGAGCGCGCGGAAATGGGGAGTGGTGGCAGGAAATGGGGGGTGGGGGCAGGAGATTGAGCAGTCTGGGGAGGGGGGGGAGCAGGCAGGGGCAAGCCGAAACGGTTCGTCAACACACACTCTGCAGCGTCCATCACTAGATGAGACGGGTTGTGTGAGAGAGGCGCGGCCCACCTGCACGCCGTCGTCGTGCAACTTCAACACACGGCATCCATCACTCTTCATCGATAACCGAAGCAGTTCATTTCAAGCAGGCAGGTCCCACCTGCATGCCGTACACCGCTGTAAACACCCCCTGCACCCACCTGCTGCGCCTGCACCAGCTGGCAGCAAACACTTGACACCATCCATCTCTACGCAAAACGAAGCAGTTCTTTCACAACAGTCAGGGCCCCACCTGCATGCCGTCGTCGTGCATCTCAAACACGCCGACCTCGTCGGTGTTGCCGTACCGGTTCTTGATGCAACGCACCTGATTTACCAAAACAAACAAACAGGAAGGAAGGACGGGGAGCAGGGAGGCAAGTTGTTGATGATGCACCGCTTGGGGGGCTCCTTCTGCCCGCCTGGCAATTGAGCCGCCCCACAGGCTGCTGTCGCTCCGACTGCCTGGCCGAGGACCCTTTTACGTGAGAGCGGTTAGCAAGGGGCGAAGCTGCCACTCCCCTCCATACTCGCCAGCCAGCCTCCGTGAATTGTCAACACATGAACCCCCCCCTCGGTCATTGGTCAGCGGCCGGACGGCAAACCTCCCAGGCTGTTGCCCGCCCCCACCTGCCCTGCCCCCACCTGCACTCACCAGCCTCACTGGCTGCTGCCGCCCCCCCTCCATGTACACCGCCCTACCAGGCCGCTGCCCGCTCTGCCTCCCTCCGCCCTGAACTCACCAGTCTCACTGGCTGCTGCCGCCCCCCCTCCATGTACACCACGGTGTCCACAATGTGCTCCAGCACTCGCGGGCCTGTTGGGGTGGGGAGATGGGGAGGCACATGTGTGGGTGGGGGGGGGAGATGGGGAGGCATGTGTCAACAATGTGCTCCAACACACGCGGCCCCTGTTGTGGCGAAGTGGGGAGATGGGGAGGCATGTGACGTGGAGTTGTTGGTGAGATTGGGCCAGGCAGGCAGGCGGGCAGGCAGGGTGCAGGAAGTGTCGACTGGGTGTGCTTCAGCAGCGCACGCGGGCCGCTCTCCGAGGCCGCGTGGGGGGCAGGCATGCACAGAGAGACGCGCGAGAGGTACATGGGTGTGTGCGCAGTGGTGCGCTGTACTGCCTGGACCACCCAACAAGCATGAATGACTCGACCCACACTGACGCAGGCACCCCCACGGCTCACCCCCCGCACCCCGCACACACACCCACAGAGCACAGCACAGCACAGCACAGCGCATCACAGCACAGCACAGCACAGCGCATCACAGCACAGCACAGCACAGCACAGCACACCACAGTGCACGGCAGCACAGCACAGCCAGCGCATCACAGAGCACGGCAGCACAGTGCAGGGTGGCAGAGCACAGCGCATCACAGCACAGCACAGAGCAGCGCACCCCACCTCCCCACACCCTCCTACCCGCCAGGTCCCCCGACTTGGTGACGTGCCCCACCAGGAAGACGGGCACCCGCTCACGCTTGGCCACCTGCAGCAGGGCGGTGGCGCACTCACGCACCTGCAGGGGGGCGGCGGGGCGGGGCGGAGCGGGAGTGGGTAGTGAGGATGGGCTGCTAAGGGCCAGGTGGAGAGGGGCCGGTCGGGTCGGAGGGTGGGCAGGTAAGAACGGGCAAGCAAAGGCCAGGTGGGAGCGACCAGGCGGGTCGGAGAGAGGGCAGGTGGGCAGGTGGGAAGGGAAGCCAGCTGGGCTGGCATTGCGCAATGATGCAGCGATGATGATGGGGTGTTGAAGGCATGGGCCAGGGCAGCGGGGCAGGAACAGGGGTGGCGGGCAGCATGCCGCTGCCTGCGCTGCCGTGCTCACCGCCTCCTCCAGCCTCTAGATCACACATCCACAACTGAAGCACATGAATGTGGCACCCCCGAATGACACCCGGCCCACACATGCATACTGACCACGAATTGATGGCGAGCACACATCCGTAACTGACGCACAGGCACGCCACATGGCGCCCCTTTTTAATTGCCAGCCGCCCTCACCTGCGTGATGCTGCCTGCGCTGCTGTGCTCACCGCCTACCCTTGATCACAGTAACATATTGAGCACACACATACACATACGACTTCAAAGCACAGGCACGCCACATGGCGCCCCTGTTGAGCGCCAGCCGCCCTCACCTGCGTGATGCTGCCCGCACTGGAGTTGACTTCATCAAGATACACCGTCTGTATGCTGTCCACAATGACGGCAGCGGGCTGAGGCAGGGGGTGGGATTGGGGGGCAAGGGTGGGGTGGGTGAGGCGGGGCAGCAAGCCATCAGGGTGTGTTGGGAGGGAAGCAGGGGCGGCATCAGGCAGGGCCAGGTTCAATCCTGGAGTGCGAGGGAGGTGGGGCAGGCGGCAACTTGGCTGCGCAGCCAGCCAGCCAACCAGTGATCCCAGGGACGACCGCTCGCGTCAGCGGGAGATGGAACAGGCATACCATGTGCCCACCACCCACCCGTGGCACCCCACTCATCACGACCCTCCGCCTGTGCCGGGCCGTGTCCAATACTGCTCTGTCCGCCCACCCCACTTTGCCACCATCCCACTCACCTGCAGGCGTATGATTTCATCCAGGATCGAGTCCAGCTGGGTGGCACTCAGAGGACCCTCACCCCAACCCATCTCCCAGCCCCACCCTGGCACACCCTTCTCCCAACCCCAGTCGCACCCCACACGCACGCACCTGCAGGCGTATGATTTCATCCAGGATCGAGTCCAGCCGGGTGGCAGAGTAAACAAAGATGGAGGTGTTGCCGCCCATGCCCATGCGCTCCGCCCGGCTGCCGATCTGCTCCACGCTTTCCTCCCCAGACACATACAGCACCGTGCGGCTGCCGCCCGCCTGCTCTGCATCCTCCTCTTCCACCTCCGCCTCCTCCTCCTCCTCCTGCTGCTGCTGCTGCACGGGCGCCGGCGGTTGGTTTACATCCTGCCGCCGCGCCGGCACGCCGCCGCCGCTGCCGCTGCCATTGCCATTGCTACTGCTACCACTGCTGCTGCCGCTGGTTTTACTGCTGCTGCTGCTGCTGCTGCTGCTGGTTTTGCCGCTGCCGCTGCTGGGTGCCGCACGAGTGAGCATGTCAGCCATCTGCAGCAGCAGAGTCGACTTACCCACCCCTGGCTCGCCGCCTACAAGTGTGAGCGACCCCGGCACCACGCCGCCACCCAGCACCCGGCCTAGCTCTTGACCATTGTCGCCTGGCAGCAGCAGGCGCCAGCGCTGCCGGAAGCCGCGCCGGCTGACGTCGCTGAGCCGCTGCGGGGCTGCACGACAAAGGCGGAGGACAGGGGCGGGGGCAGCGAGCGAAGCATGGGTGTGTGAGGTGAGCGGCGCGGCGGCGCTGGCGGGTCTGCCGCCAAGCCGGCAGGCGCCTCTCCGGGGTGGCTTCAAACTGTGTCAGGCACTGGTGGGGCACTGGCGGTGGCGAGGAAAGCGGTGGCATGGGCGCGATGTGGCAGCGACGGCAGCGCCAGGCGAGAGCACAGCTTGCTGCGGCAGCCTCCGAAGACCCACCCCTCGCAAACCTTCCCCACACCTCCTCGCACCTTCCGCCTCCAGCACCCACGAAGACCGCCGCAGCGGCCTGCTGTACCCGCTGCCGCCCCCGCCGCCGCCGCCGCCGCCAAACCCCTCGTCAAAACTGCCGCTGCCGCCGCCGCCCGCAGACTTGCCCGCAGCAAAGCGGGCGGCGGCACGCGCGCCGCTGCCGCCGCCGCCCGCCTCTGCTGCAGGCTGCACCTTCACCTTCTCTAAGGTGTTCCAGGCGCTGCAGGCCTTGCACTGGCCTGACCTACGGAAGTCAGGTTGGGATGCGGAGGCAGCAGAGTGTGGGGAGAGCAGGCGTCAGGAGTTGCGTGGTCAGTGGCAGCGGCAGGCCGGCGCCGGAATGTGACGAGTGAAGGATGGACGGTGTGCAGGCAGGTAACAGCCTCAAGCGTGGGCAATGGGTCGCAGTGTGCCACCCAAGGAGGGCAGGAGGAAGGGCGGCTGCCACTGGCGGCACCACTGGCGGCAGCGGTGGCAGCACAAGCGCGGAGCTCACCACTGCGCCGCCTGTTCGCCGCAGCTGCTGCAAACATACATCTGCTTGGATTTGGCGGAGGAGGCGGCTGCGCGAGTCTGCAGGCTGCCGCGCTCGCGCGGGAGCGGGTGACGGGCAGGCCTGGCTGCCGCTCTACTAAACTCCCGAGCTGCTGTGCGAGCCGTGAATCCCAGCCCAGGTCGGGCCGCTCCTTGCAACGACATGCCCGCGATCGTTGCGAGCCGCTGGACTATATAAGCCCGCATGGCATGTCGACACGGCGATCAGGCGACAC
This sequence comes from Micractinium sp. NFX-FRZ, assembly GCA_029339195.1. Classification (NCBI taxonomy): domain Eukaryota; kingdom Viridiplantae; phylum Chlorophyta; class Trebouxiophyceae; order Chlorellales; family Chlorellaceae; genus Micractinium; species Micractinium sp. NFX-FRZ. The sequence goes on from JAPTJF010000206.1 coordinate 21,928, forward strand.
GCGAATGGTCTTGAGGCCGGATTCAGGCAGCGCAAAAATGCATGCTGTGCCACGTTGCGCTGTGCCGCCGCCACCGTCTGCCGCCCGTCCCCACGCTGCTGCCGCACCTGCAGCCCACCACTCCAAGAGTCAGCCCCCCCGGAACTCAACCAACTCCATCAATCCGTCACTTTCATGCTTCCTGGAAGACAGATGGACAGCAAGATCAGCCAGGCGGTGGCGGCGCTGGTACTGCATGGCCCAGTCAGCAGGGGTAGGCAGCACCAGCCACACACTCACTGCTGAGTCTCCTACCCTGGCCCACGCCGATTTCACCAGTCGCACCCACCCTTCCGGCCTGCGGGCTACTCGATTCACCGAATTCGGCTGGTTTAGGCTGCCCCTAGGCCTGCCTGCCCTCACACACAACCCTGCCCACCAGCTGGCCACTATGGCTGGCCCACCACCGACCCCTCTGGATGTGTGCATAGTAGGAGGGGGCCCCGCTGGACTGAGCGCCGCCCACGCCATTTTGGCGGCCAGGTGAGGCCAGGGTGGGCGGCTGCAGCGCCTCTGCCGCCAGCGGCGGTTGCCCGGGCTTGCCCCTTCCCAGCGGGTGTTGATGCAACTCACAACACGGCCAGAGCTGCCTGCAGCTGGCGTGGGCCACACACACACGCGTGCTGCGCATGCCACTCCATCTTCATGCCCTCTTTTCTCACCTGCGCCTCGCTTCTGCACCTTTGCTTCTCAACTCCCTGCCGCCCCCGCCCCACCGGGCCCTCCCCAGGCCTTCACTCAAGGTGGCGGTCTGCGAGCGCTCCGACCTGCGCCCCAGGGGGGCCGTGGTGTTCCTCCCCCCAAACGGCGTGCGCGCCATCCAGGCCATCTCCCCCGTCGTTAAGTCTGCCCTGCAGCGGCACCACACCAGCCACCTGAAGAACCGCAGCTTCTCCCCCGCCGGGGAGCTGGTGTCTTCCAGCGATGACGGCGGACAGATTGCGGCGGCAGCGGCAGCTGCCCAGGACCCGGGCGCCGAGCGCATCCTGCTGCCCTGGCACGCGCTGCAGCGTGAGCTGGCCGACGCGCTGCCCCCGCAGGTACTGCACACGCGGTACCGCTTCCTGCGGTACAGCGAGACGGCAGAGGGAGTGCTGGCGGAGTTTGGCACCCCCGGGGGGCCCCGCCGCATGCAGGCGCGCCTGCTGCTGGGCTGCGACGGCGGGCAGAGCCTGGTGCGGGAGCAGATGCTGGGCGATGGGCCGCCGCAGTACTTGGGTGAGTGAGAGAGCGAAGGTGGTTGGCAGGGAGGAGGAGCAGTAGAATCGGGGGATGCCAGGCGGCGGGCAGAGCCTGGTTCGGGAGCAAACGGGTGCTAGTTTACTGGGCCAATCAGTACGTGGGTGAATCCGCAGAATGAGTAGCACGATTGATTGAGTGATGGAGAGAGGGCCTTCCAGGAGGGCTTGGCGAAGGGGAGAGGTTGAGGCGTGCGGGGAGAGGGAGGGGCACCAAGGCATGCCGCTGCAATATGAGCACTCCCGCGCTCATCGTCTGCTCATCACCGCCCTCACCCACCCACTCCCTCAATCAGCCATCCCAACAAGCCTCCCCTGCCTTCCCACCCACCCGGCCTGCCAGGCATGGCGGTCTGGCGCGCCGTGCGCCCCCGCCCCGACGACTGGCCGGTGGACAAGGGCTACGTGGGCTTTGGCAAGCCGGGCCAGCCCAGCTGCCTGACCCACACGATTGGCGAGGAGGGGGCCATGCTGACGTGGCAGGCCTTTGCGCCCTGGCCCGACGACCAGCTGGCAGCCATCGGCGGCGGGCGGAAGGCCTACATAGTCGACGATAATGCGGATGCTGCTGCTGCTGCTGAGGCTGCCGGCCTCCCAGGAGCGGACAGGCTGGACGCAACCCGCCTGCAGCAGCAGGCAGAGGCAGAGGCGGAGGCAGAGGTGCTGGGGCGGGAGCGCCTGGGCCGGGCGCTGTCTGCTTTCGAGGGCTACCCGCAGGCACTGAGGGGTGAGTGGGCCAGGTGGGGTGGCGTTTGTGAGGCGGCTGTTGAGTATGTCTCAGTCTGTGCATTGTGGTGATGTCATCACTGGAAGCAACCCCACCACCAGCACCACCGCCCGCTGGTGCGCCTGCCCCCACCGCTGCAGGGGTGAGTGGGCCAGGTGGGGTGGCGTTTGTGAGGCGGCTGTTGAGTATGTCTCAGTCTGTGCATTGTGGTGATGTCATCACTGGAAGCAACCCCACCACCAGCACCACCGCCCGCTGGTGCGCCTGCCCCCACCGCTGCCGCTCCCTTCGCTCCTGCCGCCGCCGCCGCCGGGTGCAGACCTGATTGCCACCACCGACCCCGCCGCTGTCACGGAGCACGGGCAGTTTTGCCGCGACCCGGAGCAGTGCCAGGTGAGCTGGGACGGGTGCAGCTCAGTCATGGAACAACAACGGACTCGTGACTCGTTTGTGGGGAAAGGGACAGGTTCACATCAGGCTGGCAAGGGTTGCTCCGCAGGCCAGAAGTGGGGCCTCTTTCAAGGCCGTCCTGGCCTGGGCAAAAGACGAGGGCTGCCGGCGCCGGCAGTCCTCGTCTTGCCGGCTTGAGCCGGCTTGAGGGCAGCCTTGGGAGGGGGCAGAGGAGGCAGGCCCCCATGCTGGCACCACCGGCAAGCAGACCCTCACGCCACCGCTACACGACCCCTGCCACACTGCTGTCGCGCTGCCGCAGGTGTATGCGCGCGGGCGGGTGGCGCTGACGGGCGACGCTGCCCACCTCGCCACACCCTTCCTAGGCCAGGTCAGCTCAGGGGTGCACTGGCTGCTGCCAGTGAGGGAGGCTTGCTTGTGCAGGCAGCGGTGCAGCGCAGCAGCGCGTCATTGTGGTTCAGTCGTGCATGCTGGCCTTCAAAGTTTGTGCTGTACTCCTTAATTGCCTGGCGCCTGCCTGCCTGCCTTGCCTGTCTGCCGCCTGCCACCTGCCTGCCCTGCCTGCCTGCCCTGCCTGCCGCCCGCCTGCCTAACCTGGCCTATTTGTCACTGAAAGGCCCCTTGCTTGCCTGCACTGTCCTGCGCTGCAGGGGTGCAGCCAGGCGATGGAAGATGCTCTGGAGCTGGGCAGGGCCATTGGTGAGGCAAAGCGCATGTGCATTTGCTCGCTACTGCCAGTTGACCTCCCATTCCCCACCCTCTCGTAAGCCTCCATGCCTGCTTGCCCACTGGGGCTGGGCAGGGCCGCTAGTAAGCGCTGGCAACGAAGCGTGCCAGCATGCCCCTCGTGCTGCCCGCCATGCCAGTCCGCAGCTCACCAGTTGTCATGCTCGCCTGCCCACCTGCTCCCCTGCGTGCTTCATGTAACCTGTTGGGTGCTGTACCGCCTGCAGGCCTGCACGGCCCCACCCCGGCAGCACTGGCTGAGTATGAGCGCGTACGGCTGCCGCTGTCGGGAGAGGTGCAGGAGGCGTCTGTGGAGGTGAGGGAGGAGCCTAACTAAGCCAGGGGAGCAGCATTGCAAGCAGCAGAGTTGAAAGTAGATAGCACTGTAGCTGCCACGCGCTGCACGCTCGCCCCTGCATGTTGCCTGCACCACGGCTTGGACTCCTCACTTGCCCCTCTGCTCCTTTCCACTCGATAACCCGCCATTCCGCACCCCATCACTCTGCAGCTCTTCAAGAACTTCATGGTGGGAAAGTATGACAAGAATGAGTTCCAAGTGAACACGGAGCGGGGCTTCACGAGGCGCACATTCGAGCCGCTGGCGCCGGCCGAGGCGGTAAAGGCAGCCTCATGAGCAGGGCCGGCAGCGCTATGGTGGCAGCTCCTCCGGGACTGGAAAGATCGATCCAAAGCAAGGTTTGCATGGGACTATATTGCGAGACAGTGCCATACAGCGGTGACGCGCCGTCAAATCGCCGCGGAATGAAAGCCACTGTTATTTTATCCCACTACACTAGCAGACATTGGCAATCCTTGATGATAGCTTCGTAAATAAAGTGCACTCCCTGCTTTGACCTTCTTTTTTCGATGTCTAGTGTAACCCCTGCACTCCCAACCTTTGCCTGGCGGCGCGACGGGCATGCTGAGCTCCTTCACCGCTTGACTAGCGCCTCAATAGCCCTAACTCACGCAGTCTACGCATGTCCTGATCGCCAAGACCCGTTTGCAGTCGCCGCCCAGCCCGTCAGGCGCTCCTGGAGGACCGCGCCTAACCGGTGGCTAACGGGTCTCGGACGACGCCCCGGCGCGGCCTTGGGCGCTCTACACACCCTTGATAGCCCACCCACAGGTCTGTGCCGCCGCGCGCTGCGGCGTAGGCCTCACATTGCAGCATGCGCTGGGAGCGCCAAGTCCCGCGCCGGCGCCTTTCCCCCGCTAGCGCCGCCCTCAGAGCCTCATTGGGCCGCGCTTGAGCTGTCGCGCAGGTCCGGAAAGGAATGCGAATGGAGGTGGACGAGCGCCGGGACAGCCGGCTGGCGGCGGAGGACGCCGGCGGCAGCGACGAAGAGGCGATCAGTGAGGAGGAGCACGAGGGGGAGGAGCACGACTCGCCCCGCACCCAGCTGATCAAGGCCAACATAGCCAAGGTGAGGCGCAGGGCTGAGTACAGCGCTGGTTTGAGCCGGCACGACGCTGGCTGGAGTCACCGAGGGCGGGAGTTATGCGGGGGTGCCGGCACGGACGGTGCCCAGGGCTGCGGCCCAGCCAGAGCAATCTGCGAGCCTTGCACGTCTGGACGCCGATTGGAGGGTTGGTCTTTGCCAGAGAACATTTTCTGATCGGGAATGCCATTACTGCCTCCACAGATCAACCGCCCATCCTCTTCTGCACCTGCCCCAACGCCAATCCTTCCCATGCCCTCGCTCTTATCCTGACCCCCTGCTTTGCAGGTGGAGGCGATCCCCATCCAGGAGTGCATCAGCGGCCAGCGCCAAGTGTCCACCGGCGCCAACAACCGCTCCGGCTACCGCGGCGTGCGGCGGGTGAGGGGGCGAGGGAGAGGGAGGGGTCGGGCGCGTGGCCGGACAGCCGGCATTGCCACAGCCCGCAGGGGGCTGCCTGTGCACCGGGCTGCCAGTCACAGGCAGATTTCACACTTTCCTTGCTGGGCCGACCTCACTGCCGGGGCATTTCGCCCCCTTGCATGAGTGCACACCTCCTTGTGTGCCCTCCCCATTGACCCACCCCGCCTTGCCCGGCCCCGCCCCGCCTGCAGCGCCCCTGGGGCAAGTGGGCCGCCGAGATCCGTGACCCCTCACGCTCCACCCGCCGCTGGCTGGGCACGTACGACACGCCCGCAGAGGTGGGTGGCGCCTTTGGCGGGCCTTCAAGGCAGACCAGGGCAGGGTGGAGCACGGCATGCCGTTGCCCTCCAACCTCTCAACCCTCCACTCATGCCGACCCACCCCTTGCCGCCTCCCTCCTCTCCCTCCTCTCCCTCCTCTCCCTCCTCACCCCTCCCCCTGCCCTCCCACCCCCGCAGGCGGCCCGCGCCTACGACGCTGCAGCTGTGGCCATCCGCGGCCACAACTCCCGCACCAACTTCTCCTACCCGGGCATCCAGCTGGACTCGCTGATCCCCCAGGGGGGCGGGGGACGCGCGCGGGTGAGTGTGCTCTTTGTGCGATTGAGGCCGCTTTGAAGTGTTTGTCGGTTGTGCTGTAGTGTGCTGGGCAGAGAGGCAGGCAGGCGGGGCATGCAGCTGGCCTTCTCCAGGGCGGCGGGGGGCACGGGCGGGGCGGGGCAGGGCAGGCAGGCAGGAGTGCGGGGTGGGGTGGTGCGTAGCAGTTCAAAGGATGGCCAAGGAGGCGGGCGGGCAGGGAAAGTTTGGGGCAGGGTGAAGTGGTGCGGGTGTGGGGGGTGTTTCCACATGAAGGCCAGAGAGAGGGGCAGGGAGGGAGGGAAGGGCAGGCAGGGTGCCTGTCAGTTACACGCCTTGGGGTTGTCGCCCCCTCCGCCACCCGGCCCCCCGTCGCTTCCCACCTGTGCTCTTACATGCTCTGCCCCTCCCGCCCACCTTCTCCTCCATCCCCGCCCGTTGCAGCGGGTCACTGCACCAGGGGGCGGTGCCGGCGCAGCACACGGCATGGACCCCCGCCGGGCGACCCTCGGTGGCGGCTCAGCGCTAGCCCATGCTGCAGGCGGGCTGCACATCCCCCACATCACATTCCGCCCCTTCGGGCAGCAGCAGGGGCTGGATGAGGGAGTGGATGGGCCCCATGCGGCCACGGTGGTGCGCATCCCCACGCTGGCGCACAGCGTGGTGGGTGCGCCTGGGGCGGTGGCGGGCGGCCAGCGCGTCGTCGGCGGCGGCGGTGGCATGCCACACTCCCCCTTTGCATCGGCTGCCTACCAGCAGCAGGGGCACCACCCCTGGCAGCAGCAGCAGCAGCAGCAGGCGCGGCAGGTGCAGGCAATGGAGCGGGTGCGGGGCACGGTGAGGGGGATGTGGAGCAGAGGAGGGGCGGTACAGGGTGACGGTGCGGCCAGTCCTGCAGCCTCCCCCCGCCTCTTGATCTTCTTCCTGCCTCCTTCCCCTCCCTGCCGGACGACATGTCTGCCGGCTGTGCGCACCAACGATGCAGAGGCTGCTCCCCTCCCCTCCCCTCACCTTGCCTCGCTCCCTCCCACCTCCCGTCTGCCTCCCTGCAGGACGACCTGGCCTCCCGCTTCCGCCCCAACGACATCATGCTGGGAGGCCATGCCCTGGGCGGCCCGCTGGGCGGTGCCGCCGCGCCCAGCCCCACTGCCCACTTCACCGCCGACGACATGAGGCTCATTTCAGAGAACCTGGATGTCCTGCTCAAGAGCCGCACCCCCGCGGGCCCAAGCCACCTGGCGCCCGGCGCCGCTTCCGACACCTTGATCATGCCCATCCCCGCCCCCGCCAGCACTGGCCCCCGCCTCAGGCGGTCTAGCTCCATGGGCCTGCCTGACGCGCTGCTGGCACGCCCTGGCTCGCCCTTCTTGCACCGAGTGGAGAGGCCGCAGATGAAGCACCGCGGCGGTGGCGGCGGCGGGAGCGGAAGCGGGGGTGCCGACAGGGTGGCGGCAGCCCTGGGTGCGATGGCAACTAGCGGGCTGGCCATGGTGCAGCGCAGCAGCAGCACGCCGCCCATGCTGTCGCACCAGCAGGAGCGGGAGCGGTACCAGCAGCAGCAGTACCAGCAGCAGCAGCAGCAGCAGCAGCAGCAGTACCAGCGTGAGCAGCATGAGAGGGAGCAGCAGGAGCGGCTGCGCCAGCAGCACGAGCACCTGGCGGCGCTGCAGCTCCTGCAGCGCCAGCACATGCTGGCACAGCAGGCACAGCAGGCGCAGGCGGGCAAGCCGGGGGTGGCCGGGCGGCACAGCATCAGCCTCAGCGCCGACGCCTCGTCCAGCGGCGGCGGGGCAGCAGCCGCTGCCGCCACCGCGGCCACCGATGAGCGCCGCCGCCGGCTGACCTCCAACCAGAGCGAGGCCACGGGCGGCCACGGCGGCGCCACCGGAGGCGGCAGCGGCAGGGCCAACGGGGTTAGCTCTGCGAGCGCCTCTGGCTCTCCTGCCGGCACCGCCGCTGCTCCTGATGACCTGGATTGGCTGCTGCGCCAGCCCGCCACCGCTGCCGAGGCCCGAGAGTTCGACTTGCTGTTTGGCGGGGCGGGCGCGGGTGCTGGCATGGGCGGCATGGGCTTTGCTGTCGGCTCGTCGTCCGCCGCCATGCTGGCCGCTGCCGGCGGTGCCGGCGTGGGCGGCAGCCTGCTGTCGCCAACCGCGGGCCTGCTCTTCTCGCCTCGCGAGCGCACCGGCCTGTTTTCGCCGAAGTTCAAGCTGTGAGCGCTTCGAGTGTGACAGACGCGTGCCTGTCTGTCGGTGTTGACCGCTGCCGGCGGCCCGCTGCAACCCGTGCGCCGACGGCACAAGCGCACGCACGCACCCACAAACGAAACCGAGACGTAGCATGACTAGAAGAACTGCCTTTCCACTTGCCAGTGATTGAACTGCCAATCTTATCTAAGAGATACTTGCCTCACAACCAGTTTTCACTGTTGTAAATTAAGATCACAGGCGCGTCACGCGGCAGCAGCAGCACCGGCGGTGGGCGGCACTGCTGAGCATGCTGGACGGCGGCTGTACTCGTCTTGCTGCACGTGCATTGCTGCCCAGATCAATACCAAGGCCTGTACTACTTCGGCAACACAGGAGGGCTCGTGGCAACCAGCCGCAGCCATGCCGCTGCTGCATGGCGATGAGAGTGCGTGGGCGGTGCTGCTAAACGGCACGCGGAGCATTCTCAAAACGTCGCGTCAATTGATACAATGCGCAGCTGCTTTACTTGCCCGACCTGCCCCTCCCCGCTGCCCGCAGCCTATGAGCGCAAGCTGCGCCCGCTCTACGATGCCCTGGACGCCCGCAGCTACAAGGTGATTGCTTTTGACCGCGCCGATGCAGTCCTAGCCGCGCCCCTCCGCGCCGTCTTTTTGCCGCCACTACTGCCACCGCCGCCGCAGACCTGAACCCGAACAACCCTCCCCTGCTGCGCCTGCAGCAAGCGGTGAAGCTGGCGGATGCGGCCCTCAAGAAGTATAAGGGGGACCAGCTGGTGCGGGCCCTCAAGGGCTATGCCCTGCACCGCAGCGGCAAGGCGGAAGAGGCGCTGCAGGTGGGGCGGGTGGAAGGAAGACGATTTGCGCTCTGCTTGTGGGCATAGGTCGGCACTGCATGTGAGCAAGTGGGGTGAGGACCTGTGCATATTGGGTGCAGGCTGTGCGGCGCCCTCACACCCTCAACATAGCACTGAACCCACTTGTACTGCCCCCTCGCCCGCCTCGCCCGCGCCGCAGCTCATGCGGGGCATCGTGGCTGAGGGGCCCGAGGCGGAGCGTGTGGTCATGACCATGGCGTACACATACAAGGCGGCTGGGCAGCTGGAGGGGATCACGCAGGTGGGGGGGCGCAGCGGTGCTGTGGAGATCTATAGTAGCTGCTCTGTGCGTGATGTGGAGGATTGCTGCACTTGATGCGTGTTGGGGTCAGGGGTCGGTGGGTGAGCACAAGCAGGCGTGCACGGCCCCCTGGCAGGCAGGGTGGGCGAAGAGCACACGGGCGGGTGGGGGCCAGGGTGGGTGTTGGCAGTATGCGGGGGTGGCCTGGCTGGCGGCCCAGGAGGGCTCTGCTACCTTCCATTCTCATCCCACCCCATCACCAACCGTTTTCACCCTCCGTGGCCCCCCCTCCCCCCCTCCCCCCCTTGCACCTTGCCCCCTTTCCAACGGCAGGCCTACGAGGCAGCCGCCGAGCGCCTGCCACGCGACCCAGAAGTCCTGACGGGCCTCTTCCGCTCCTACGTGCGGTGAGCCCGGGACGCGCATCACATGCCGATCACGCTGCCGCCCAAAGGCTGCGCTGCCTGCTGCGGCAGCGGTTGGAAAGCAGTGCTGCGCGCCTGCCAGGCTGCCCGCCCTGTCCCTGCTCTCCCAGGGGACATCTGCTGCCAGCCCGCATCTTGTCCTCCTCTCATGCGAGCCTTGTCAGCGAGGTTGCAAGACTTGACCTGCTGGCAGGCAGCATGCACTGCGTCGAGCCAGCAGGCAGCACATCCCGGCATCTTGCAGGCCGACATGCTGTCCCGCCCCAAACCCTACTCACCAACCGCCCCGCTCCTGCGCCCCCTAGCAGGGAGTTCAACTTTGTGAGGCAGCAGCAGGTGGCGATGAAGCTGTCCAAGCTGGCGCCAGCTGGCAGCCCCGACGCCGGGCGGTGCACCTGGTGGATTGTGTGCTCGCTGGCGCTGCAGGTGGGCGGAGGCAGCTTGGTTTCCATTGGTTCAGAAAGTAGGATTATTGTGGTCGAGGTGGCTATGGTGTTGAGCTCTTGACGCTTTGCATGCCGCACGTGGGTGGATCGCCTGCTTGCCTGCTGGCACGCGGTGAGCACACACAATGGGGGGAGCGTGTGGGTTGTTGTCACATGCACTCATCTCTGGCCGACACTGACCGATAACGTGCGTGCCCCCTGCTCTGCAGGCGCGAGCCGTGCTGCTGCGCCAAGACCAGCGCGGCAGCCCGCTGCTGCCCGCTGCCGCGTCAGCAGGCGGCGAGGGCGGCGCGCCTGCCGCCGGCCTGGCGCCTGAGAAGCTGCTGCAACTGGCAGAGACAATGGCGGCGCGGCAGGCAGCAGCGGCGCCACCCAAGGCGGGCGCGGGCGCAGCGGCCGCTTCCAGCGGCAAGGCCCCGGGGGCGCTTAGCTACGAGGCGCTGCTGCTTCATTTGGACCTCCTCCAGGGGCAGGGCAAGGCTGCTGCTGCTGTGGCCGCTTTGGACGGCCCGCTGGGCGCCGCTGTGCCGCTGCCTGCCGACTTCCTGCAGCTCCGGGCAGCGGCGCTGGTGCGCTGTGGTGACCTGGCAGCAGCTGCGGCCTGCTACCGGCAGGCCCTTGCCGCTGCCCCCGATGACTGGCTGTCCTGGCAGCTTTACCTGGATTGCATGCTGCCCGGCAGCGGCGACGGCAGCGGCGGCCCCGGCTGCACCGGCAGCACCGGCGGCAGCCGCTTCCCGGTCGGCGTGGTGGGCGGGCTGGCAGACATCTGGGACCGGCGGGAGCAGGGTGAGCAGCAGGCGGCGGCAGTTGCGGCCGCAGCGGGGGCACCAGATGCAGCGGCACTGGCGGCTGTGGAGGATTGCGTGAGCCAGCTCAGCGCTGAGGTGGCAGGCAACGCCAGCTGGGCCGGCCAGCTGGCCGCAGCCACGCTGCGGGCGCCCCACCTCTGGCGGTGCGAGGTGCTGCTGCGTCGGCAGCGCCTGGCGGCCGCTGCTGGCAGTGGGGAGACGAGCGGGCACACCGCCGCTCCGGCGGCAGTCGCCGCAGGGCAGGAAGAGCTGGCGGCGGCAGTGGGTGACGCATTTGCACAGCTGGCAGCCAACTTCAGCTGCGTCACCGACCTGCGGCCCTACCTGGCAGCCCTCAGCGGCCCCGCCGCGGAACAACTGGCGGCACGGGTGCATGCCCTTGCCGCCGACGCCAACGCCGCCGACGCCGCCGCAGGCATCACTGGAGAGGCGACACCTGCGGCAGAAAACGGCGGCAACGGCGGCAGCAGCAGCAGCGCGACGGAAAACGGCAGCAGCGGCAGCGGCAGCGGGGCGGACAAAGGGGGCGGCAGCGGCAGCGGCAGCGGCAGCGGCAGCGGGAGCGGGGCCTCCGGGGAGATCCGCCGCCTGCAGCGGCTGGTCAACGCCCACCAGTTGGAGGCAGAGCTCGGCCTGCCGTCCTACGCCTCGCCCGCAGACGCAGCGGCCCACGCTGGCAGGCTCCTGGACCTGTACAAGCGGCACATGCACCTGTCGGGTGGGTGGGCAGGGGCATGCAGGGCTGGCTGGGCGGGTGGGTGGGTGGGAGGGCAGGCGGCTCTGCTTCTCTTTTTGTCTGCAGCCAAACTGGCAGGAAGCAGGGGTATGGGGAGGAGCTCCCCCCCTGGGCTCCCGCATCTCCGTGCCTTGTTTCTTTCTTTCTTCCAATGTGCCTGCGGCGACACTGAAAGCAGGGGTGTGGGGATGAGCTGCAGATCGTTTGCGAAATCACCCAACTCCGCCAAGCAATGCATTCCTCCTCCTGCTGCCCGCAGCCAAGCTGGATGAGAAGGAGCGGGGGTATGGGGAGGAGCTGGTGGCGGCGGCGGCGGGGGCGCTGATGCGGGCGGCGGCGCTGGAGGGCGGGCTGGAGGGGCGCATCGCCCGCATGCTGCAGGTAGGTGAAGGGAGGCGGGTGGGTGGCGCGGGGCAGAGACATGCCGCTGGCGGAGCCTGCGGAACAGCGCAGCCTCTGAAGCAGCAGCGGCAGGCAGCAGCTGCCATGCATGGTTGGCGCAGGGTATGAATTCTGGCTCTGTCTGCAGCAGTCTGCAGGCAGCGCAGCTGCTCTGTTCAGGCTGTTCAGGCTGTTCAGGGAGCAGGCTGTCGTGCTGCCCTGCCCCCATACGGCGTGCAGGCTACCCTTATCCTAACCCTAACGCAGTTCCATCTGGCGTGATGCGTCCCGCCCACCCTCCTCCAAGTGCGCTGACCCCATCCCATCATTTCTCCTCACCACCCAACTGCCCCCTTTCCAGGCGCTGCTGGTCCTGGAGGCGGCGCAGCAGCGGCGCAAGGTGTCGGCGCCGTTGCGCCTGGCGGCCACCGCTCTGTACACGCTGCTGGGGGCGCCCTCCCTGGGTGAGCCCTGGGGCCTCTATGTATTCCACATCACTTCCCTTCCCCAAAATTGAGAAGTTTAGGCCGGGGGGCTGGGGGCTGGGCTGGGCTGGGCTGGGCTACAAGAGATTGGTGGAGGGATAGCGTGGGAATGCAGATGGGGGGAAGCCAACGTGGCAGGTTTCCAGTGCAGGCGGCAGGGAACAAGGTTGTTGCTTACTTCCTGCGGCCTGCACCTTTGTGAGGTACCACGTCAGAACCACCTTACAACCCTTTGCAGGACCCGTCTTCATCCCACCCCCGCCTGCCCTTGCACCCTTGCCGTCATCTACCGTTTCTCTTCTCTTTTGCCTCTGCAGCCTGCGCCCAGTTTGCGGCGCTCGACATCAAGAGCATCCTGCACGACTCGATGACCGGCCACTGGCTGCTGCCCCTGCTGGCCGGCGTGCTGCCCGCGCTGGGCGCCGCCGGCGGCGGGCCAGAGGGGGACACCGACTTGCGGAGGTGAGCTGAGCTGGCTGGCAGCTGGGCAGCTCAGAGGTCAATGATGTATGGCAGGCTGCTTTGGCTGGCCTGCTGCTGCTCTGGGCTGCGTTGCTGCGCATGATTCTCCGGCGTGCGGGGCTCTCATCTGGGGGGCGGCACACACGCCCCCCGCCTCCTGCTCCTGCCTTTGCACAGGGGATGCTTCTCACGCGCTCGCCCGCACCGTGACCCCCCTCCTCTGCCGTTGCCGTCGCCGCCCTCGTGTCCCCTCCCTCTTGTCTGCTGCAGGCGGTGGGTGGAGGCGTGCGCCGTGCTGCACGAGCTGCACCAGGCGGAGGCGGGAGAGACGCTGGGGACGGCGCTGCACCACGGCACGTACTCAAAGGTGGGCGGGTTTCCCTGCATCGTTCGTGTCCTGAACATGTTCTCTACTGCACCATTGGGTGGGGACGGCTGCACCACGGCACCCTCTCTAAGGTGTGCGAGGCAGACAGCTGTACTCACTGTTTTCTTTGGGCCCTTGCCGCCTTTCTCTGGCCCCAACCCGACTCCCCTTTGAAGCTGTGTCATCGCCTTCACCTCCCCCCACAGGTGGCCGAATTTGTGGAGTTTAAAGAGCGGCTGCAGCACTCGCACGCGCGCGCGCTGGCAGCGGTGACCCTGGCGCTCCTCCCGCCCCGCAGCAGTGCCAGCGGCAGCGGCAGCGGCCCGGCGGCCCCCCAGCTCAGCTTGTTTGCTGTGGGCACGGCCAGCGCGCAGCGCGCGGCTCTGGAGCACGCGCGGCAGCTGCTGGTGGCGGCGGGGATGGCAGGCACAGAAGCAGAGGCGGGGGCGCGGGCGGAGCCCTCGGGAGCGGTGATTCGTTTCAACGAAGACCTCTCCACCAGGCCCGCCTGGTACCCCCCCGCCTCTGCCAGCAGCGCCGCTGTAGCTGACTGGTGGCAGCAGGCGGAGCAGCAGCAGCAGCAGGGGGAGACGAAGGGGCACCAGCTGCAGGGTTATGCGCGCTGCTGGTGGGCGGCGCCCATGGCGGCAGACAGCGGCAGCCCACAGGCGGCAGCCTGGCGGCAGAGGTGCCTCCGGGAGCTGCGCACCCGTGTGGCCTGGGCGCTGGCTGCCTCTGCCAGCCTGGCAAGCGCCAGCGAGGCGGCTGCCCTGCAGGAGCAGCTGCTGCCGCTGCTCGCACCCGCCACGTCAGCAGCAGCAGCAGCGGCTGCAGAGGCGGCAGAGGCGGGCGGTCCTGCGCTGCAGACCGCCGCCTGCCGCGCCGTCCTGGCGCTGCTGCAGGCGATGGCTCCCGGCGCAGCAGCTGGGGCAGCTGCGGCAGGCAGCCAGGCTGCTCAGCAGCTGGCAGCGGCATGCGGCACAGCCGCCACGCAGGCGGCTGCTGGGCTGGAGGCAGTGCAGGGGCTGCCGGTGCTGCCCGGCGGCGCACTCACCACTGCAGCGGCGCTGGCATCCGACTGTGCCGCCATCGCAGCGGTGTTCGGCCGGCTCAAGAAGCTTGCAGGCAAGGGGCAGGCGGAGGCGGCGGCTGCGGCGGGCGAGGCAGCCAGCGCGGCTACCGCCGCAGCAGCCGAGGTCAAGAAGGCGGCGGCGGCTGCCCTGGCTGCCCAGGAGCCGCAGCAGCGTGCCGAGGCAGCGGCAGAGCTTGTTGAGCAGGCCCTGGGCGAGGTAGAGCCGCTGTGGGGCTTTGAGCAGGCGCTGTCGGTGCAGCGGGTGCTGGCTGCGCTGGTTGGTGCGCAGGCGGCAGTGCTGCAGGGCCTGAAGTGAGTCAGCCCTGACTGACCCTTGTGTGTTGCTCTCTTGTGACTCGTGACTTCAAGACAGGCATGACAGGCATATCACACGTGTGTAAGACACACGTTGGGTTTGGGCTGGAAAGCAAGGATGCAAGCGGCGGAGGGAGGGGAGCTTGGTGGCTTGGTTTGGGACTGGCGAGCGTTGATGCAGGCGCAGCTGGCCGCTTGGGAAGAGCTGGAGACAATTGGTTAGTGCAGAGGGGAAGCACACCACAACTGTTGGGTGCAATGCAACGAGTTGGTGGATTGCTTGGCGGAGGGGGGACGCCAGGCGCGACATGGGAGGCCAACCCGCTGGGGTGATGGGTGGTTGCCCTGAGCAGGCCGCCAATGCGGGTCTGCCCTCCCGCATACGCCGAGGTAGAAATGAGAATGTTTCTGATCACAACAATGCCATGAAGCAGTCGGGGCAATTGCAGCATCGGCAGCCACCTGCTTCCGCTGAGCAGCAGCACAGCACCCCGGCGGCGGGGGTGGGAGTGGTGCGGCCAGTGGTGGTGGCGACTGGAACAAGGTGCATGGGAAGCCGAATACGCACAAAACAAGAATGAACTGTATACGGGCTTGCCTGAGGGCTAGCAAGCCGCAGCGCGGCAGGAGGGCTGCGGCCCGGGAGTCGGCACAGCAGGCGGAGCGGCCGCCGCACACGCCACCTCAACCCAACTGAGATATAGCCGACCATGCGTTGGCTGCATACTGATCGCCTTCAGAACCCCGAATGCAACGGTTCTAGACAGCGACGCCTTCCGGTTCTGTGGAAAAGGATGCCGGCTTTGCGGGTCGTCTCGCTGCTGCCCTCCGCCACGGAGGTGGTGCAGCTTGTGGCAGACAGCTGCAATGGGTCTGTGAAACTAGTGGGGCGCAGCCACGAGTGCGACTTCCCTCCTGAAGTGGAGGCGGCAGGGGTGCGCCGCCGCTGCCGCTGCCACACGTCGCCGCCGCTGCTTGTGGCATCCATGTATTGCCAGTGGGAGCGTCTGTTGCACAGGGCCGTGACATGCACACACGTTTCTCTGTCACAACGGCTTGTCCTGCCTCAGGTGCTGACTGCCTCCAAGATCAAGTGGACCGACTCGGCCGACGTGGACCGCCAGGTGTGCGATTTGTCTCATTACAGCTTCCCTTCAAGAGTGCGTGCCTATCTGCCTCAGCACGGCACCCAGGGTCTCCAATCGCTCATCCCAGCCCTCTCCTCCCTGCGTGATGTCCTGCCTCGCAGGTCCGTGAGGCGCTGGCAGAAAAGGCGGTCAGCAGCCGGGCGCTCTACACTGTAGACCGGCAGCTGCTCACAGAGCTGCGGCCAGATGTGATTGTCACGCAGGTGCCTGGGGCTCGCTTGCTTGCTAGCTTGGTTGGGCCTATCAAAGCTGGGTTGATCCGCCATGGAACAAATGCAACACAGGCCACGTATTCGGGCAGACAGGAGGCGGTGGTAAGGGTGGGTGGGCATGGATGGCAGGCACTGGTTTGGAGCACTGGGGGCTGGGGGCGTGCCACTGCTGTGTTTGCCCCTGTGCCCCACTGCACACATCACTGATGCCTAGCGGCATTCCCTGCAGGAGCCCCACCCCCTCCTGCATCACATCCCACCACTTGACAACACCACACTCGCTGTGCAAGTTGCAGCGTGGGCTTTGCCAGGTGGCATCAACAAGTCCTCCCCCTACCACCCCCTGTCAACACCCCACCCCCACCCCCCACCCTCATCCACACGCTCCCGCCCCTCCGCAGTCGCTGTGCGAGGTGTGCTGCGTGGATTACTGCCAAGTGGAGGACATTGCAGCAGGGCTGGAGCCGCGGCCGCTAGGTCAGGGCGGCAGCAGGGGCAGCAGTGGGCGGTGGGAGTGGCAGCAGTGGGCGTCGAGCAAAATGCCAGGTGGCACTGCCAGCTGGCGGCGGTCGGGTCAGCTGCACGCGTTGTCAATGGCATGGTACTGAATGATGGATCATGGGTTGTTTCCACCGCAGTGGTGGACCTGAACCCACGCAGCCTGCAAGACGTGCTGGCTGACGTGCGCCGCCTCGGGGGACTGATGGGCCAGCCGGCGGCCGGTGAGGCCGCCGGGGCCGCCCTCCAGGCCCGCGTGGACGCTGCGCTGGCAGCGGTACCGGCGGTACCAGCGGAGCAGCGCCCCTCTGTGGCCATGCTGGAGTGGGTGGCCCCAATCTTCATGGGGGGCCACTGGACCCCGCAGCTTGTGGAGATGGCGGGAGGGCGGCACCCGCTCAACCCAACAAAGTGAGGGGGCGAGCGAGCGAGCGGTGGGACCCAGAGGGTGGAGGGGCCTGGGGGCTGCTGCCGAGACAGGGACCGACCGCCTGCTGCGGCTGCTGCTGCCGGCCTGCCTGCGCCGCAGCCAATCTGCTCTGGCTTTTGTTAATGTCCCGAGTGCTGCCTGCCCTCCCTCCCGGAGCCACCCCATCCCACTCAATTGTCCCTGCCTCCCGCTACTCTGCCCGCCGCTGACAGGGACAGCTGCGGGCTTTTTCCCGGAGCCGCCTGCCCCGCTGAAGCCTCCCTCCCGCCCGCCCTGCCCACTCGCTGGCCGCCCCACTGGCCCCTGCCTCCCTTCCGCCCACCCTGCCCCTCACCGACAAACAGGGACGGCGTCGGGCTTTCCGATGAGCCGCCCCACCCTATGCATTTGACCCTGCCTCCCACCACCCTGCCCTGACTGCGACGGGCTTCCTGCCTGTGCCACCCAACTCAACTGACCCCTCCCTCCCAACCCCTGCCCCCCACCGACCCACAGGGACGGCGGCGGCGCCGCCAACTCGACCGTGGCCAGCACCCAGCAGCTGCTGGACAGCCGGCCGGACTGGGTGGTTGTGGCGCTGTGCGGGCTGGGGCTGGAGTTGACGCGTAAGGAGCTGGACGACTCGCTGGCCAAGGACCCGCTGTGGTGAGGAGGTGCTGGGGGGGTACTACTAGTTGCTGCTGTTGTTTGTGGTGATGGCTTGATGTGCTGGAGCTCACTTGGGCTGGTGCTCCCTTTCCTAAGGAGCTGGAGACCTCGCCGGCCAAGGACTGCTGTGGTCTTACTTGTTGCTGTTGCTGTTGTTGTTTGTGGTGATGGGGATATGTGCTGGAGCTCACTCGGGCTGGAGGTTCACCCGCAAGGAGCTGGAGGGCTCGCTGGCCAAGGACCCGCTGTGGTGGGTGGGAGGGTGCTGGCGTTGCTGTGGTGCTTAAGTGGGGTGGTTGGCGGGATGGGGAGGTGTGCTGGAGCTCACTTGGGCTGGTGCTCCCTTTCCTAAGGAGCTGGAGACCTCGCCGGCCAAGGACTGCTGTGGTCTTACTTGTTGCTGTTGCTGTTGTTGTTTGTGGTGATGGGGATATGTGCTGGAGCTCACTCGGGCTGGAGGTTCACCCGGGCTTGCTGGCCAAGGACCCGCTGTGGTGGGTGGGAGGGTGCTGGCGTTGCTGTGGTGCTTAATTGGGGTGGTTGGCGGGATGGGGAGGTGTGCTGGAGCTCACTTGGGCTGGTGTTCCCTTTCCTAAAGAGCTGGGGGGCTCGCCGGCCAAGGACCCGCTGTGGTGGGTGGGTGCTGGCGTTGCAAGAACACTTGTTGGTGGCGGTGGTGGGTGCTTGTGTTGCTGTTGTTGCTGGTGGTGGTGATTGGCGGGATGGGGGAATCTGTCGGCCTGGGTCTTTTTAGCAGCTGGAGGGCTCGCTGGCCAAGGAACCGCTGTGGTGGGTGGTGCTGCGGGTGCACTTGCTGCTGCTGGTGGTGATGACTGGCGGGACGGGGAGATGTACTGGAGCCACCTCGCCCGCGGGGCCGAACTGCCAGCTGTGCATGCAAGGCCGTATGCTGCTGGCAGACGGCGGAAACCGTAAGTTCAAACAATCACCTGCCTGCTGCCTCCCCCTCCCCTCCCATTGCCCCTTCTTGCAGGGCCGAGCTGCCAGCTGTCAAGGCGGGGCGTGTTGTGCTGGTGGACGGCAACCACATGTTCAACCGCCCGGGGCCGCGCCTGGTGGATGCTTTGGAGTTCCTGGTGGGACTGCTGCATGGCCGCCCCGAGGTTATCCCCAAGGGATTCCCGTGGGAGTGGTGGCGGGGCCCGCCGGCAGCGGCAGCGGCAGCGGCAGAGGGTGCAGAGGCGGCGGCAGGCGCCGAGGCGGCGGCGGCGTGAGCGTGGCTGGACATATTCAGGGGCGCCTGGGGCCCGCTGGCGAGTACTGACTTTTGAGCCTTGGTACACATACCTTGATATTGATATCAGTACTTGGTTGTCTATATGTCTATTGGGTGTATGTCCAGGATGGGTTGGCGAGATGCAACTCTACATTGGCGTCTCGACGTCATGCTCAGCGCATGCTGGGGCGGGAGCAGGTAGCAGGTGGCCGCACCCTGCCCTGCCTGCCCGCACACACCCACACCCCAATCTGCAAATCTGTAATGGAAAGCTGCTTCGGTTAGCATATGCTGTATCACGAGTAATAGAGAAGGCTCTTGCTTCGAGACAACGAGCAGCCAGGAAGGCTGTGATGGTGCACCGGTGGGAAGCCAGACAGCTGGCAATGAGCGGTGACGGCAGCTTGAGCCTTACAGTCGTCTTCCTCTCGCTCTCCGAGCAGACACGTCATTCGACCTGTTCCCTTCGACCTGTCCCCGTTCATCCAACACCTGCCAGAAACCTCGGCACCTGGGAACCCGCTGCCTTGGAGCGACCCTCGTTGTGCCGGAGGGCTGAGCCGATCCTGCAGCCATGGTGAGGCCCGCATCGGTGCTGGGGCTCTTCCAATGAGCGGGACCTGCCTAGGGAACGCTGCGAGGCTCCCTTGGCGCCGCAGCGGGAGGCCGGCGGGCGGGCGGCAGCACCATCAGCTGCGTGCAGCAGGGGAAACACCAGCAGAGCTCCCCCTGTTCGTGACTGTCACAGCGGCTTGCAATTGCTGCCTGAGCAGTCCCCCCACCCCCACCCCAGCTCCACGTCATGTAATACCTGCCTCATTACACGGCCGCTCTCCCGCCACCACCCGCCCGCCCGGGCCCGCCTTCCCCGCCACGCAGGCCACCACCGGGCGCGCGTTTGCCATCGCGCTCGCCCTCTACTCTGCCGCCTGCCTGGCCATCCTGCTGGCCTTCTCCTGGTGGCGCCAGGCACCCTGGGCCAAGCGTTTCTATGCACCCAAAAGCTTTGTCAAGGGGCAGGTGGGGCAAGGCATGCAAGTGGGGGGGGGCCAGCGGGTGGGGAGGCACAGGCGGGGTGGGAGGTGACCGGGGCGGCCGGGGGCAGCGGTGCAGCACATGGAGTGGAGTGCGCTCATCACGCGGCAAGTACGCTGCCTGCAGCCTGGCAACGCAGCTGTGGGTGGCACGGCATGCTTGCACCGGGGTGTGGTGCCGTGGCACAGCGGGGCGGCCAGGAAGCCCTGCAGGCTCTCTTCTCTCTGCCTCTTCCTCTCGCCCATCACGCGGCCCATGCCGTCCCGGAACCACATAGGGCTTAGGGTTTAGGTTGTTGGGCAAGCACATTGCCCTTCATCATTAGTACACCATGTCTGCCACCAACACCACACACCCCTGCAGCCCAAGCCCAAGCACATACGTCGGCGCAACCCGTTTGCCTGGATAGGAACCACCGAGGAGGCGCCGGAGCCGGCCATTGTTCGCTTTGCGGGAGTGGACGGACTCATGTATCTGTGAGAGGGCGTGGGGGCTGGAAGGGGCGCGGGTGGGTAGAGTTGGGAGGAGACGACAGCAGCAGGGGCCTGCTGGGGAGGCGGGCGGGCACGCCTTGTCTGTGTGTGAAGGGGCATGGCGTGCCCCGCTGCTCCACCGGCTTACCTCCCCCTGGCTTGACAGGGGCAACAACCACTAAACATGCTTGCGAACGCACCCACCCACCCCCCTTTCCTGCCCTGCCCCTCCCGCCCCTCCCGGCCTGCAGCACCATCCTCCGTTTTGGGCTGCAGCTGTTCCTGGGCATCACCAGCCTGGTGCTGCTGACGGCGCTGCCCATCAACCTCACCGGCGGGCAGGTGGGTGTGCCAGTCACACTCGAATTGATTAACTGGTCTTGAGTGGTGCAATGGTGCCGGCAGTTTGGCCAGCGCTGCGCTGCATGCGACCCTGCCCCCAGCTGCCAGGGTTTCCCGCCCGCCGGTACACCCAACCACCCATCTGGTCCCCTGCAGGTTGCTCGCCTCATGGCAGCACAGGACGTCCCCCACCCGTCCTCCCAGTTCACCTACTGGGTGCCCGCCCCGCAGCCAGCGCCCACCCAGGCAGAGGGGGAGGGGGATGAGGGCTTCTCAGTTCAGGGAAACCAACCCAAAGTGTTGGAGGTGAGCAGGGTATCCTGCCCACCGCCGTCTTGCAACTGCCCCTGTTTCTGTCGCCATGCATCACCCGCCCCTATCCCCACTGCTATATTTTGAGCCCCCCTGCTCCTCCCGCCGCCTGTCACCCTCTTTCCCTTTGGCGAGCAGCGTATCTGAGGCAACAGGCTGGCATTCTGCTGCCCCTTTTTGACCCCTGCCCTCACCAAGCTTCCACCCTCATCACACGTGCCACCCTACATGCTCCAACCTGCTTTCCCGCTCCTTCCTCAAAACATGCAGCCGCCCGACTTTTACGTGGGCGGCCTGCCGCCGGCACCCGCGGGGCTGGAGTGGTGGGAGTACGCGCCCGAGGTGCCGCTGCTGCCGCAGCCGGCAGAGGTGCTGGGGCCCAACTACACCAGGTGGGGGTGGCAGGGTGGGTGGGGGTGTACCATACCTCTAGGCAGTCGCAAGACCCTACCCTGTCCAGCCCAGCCCAGCCCAGCCTCGAGCATTGCAGCCAGCTTGCCTGCACTGCCTTGCGATGCATGGGCGAGCTGCCTGGTCCTGTTCTTGAAGAAACAGCGTCGCCGCCGTCGAGGTGCGGCTGGCTGCCAGCTCAGCAAGGCCACCAGCCTGTCTTGGCCACACCTGGTGCAGTTCACCCAAGTTGGCGGCGGGGTGTGGGCCACCTCTGCATGCAGCCTGCACGGTCCCTTGCCTACAAGCATCCTGGCCTGCCGCCGCCCCGTGCAGGTACGGTTGGCGGTACGATGCCGAGTACCAGGAGGTGGTGTACCGCTTCAGCGACCTGGACAAGGTGGGGGGCCAGGGGGTGGGTGTGGCGGGAGGATTGGGCTCTAAACAAGTGGACACGAGTGCCACTCGGAGCGGAGCTGGCTGCGCATGCGTGTGCGCTGCATGTGCGCGTGCGCGTGCATATGCTGTCGAGGACGCCAGTGCCAGGCAGCTAGCTCTTCAACTGCGGCTTGGTGCTTGCCCTCACGTGGCACCCGAGGCACGCAGCGTCCCAGCCCCCACACCCAAATTATCCACATGCACTCCAGCCGCCAACCTTCTCCAATAAACTTGCTTCTTTCCTTCCCACCCCCTTACACTCCACAGACCACCTTGGCCAATGGCGAGGCGGGCAGGCCCCCACTCATGCACCCACCCCAAACCGTCCACCTCAGTCATCAAACCCACAACAACAACTCCTCCTCCGTGTCTTTCCTCCCACCCTTGCACTCCACAGACAACCATGGCCAACGTCGAGGCGGGCAGCCCCCGGCTGTACGCCCACGCCGTGCTGGCCTGGGCAGTCAGCATCTACGCCCTCTGCCTGCTCTACAAGTTCAACAAGGTGGCGCTCAGGTGGGGCGGGGGAGGGCGCTCTTCGGCACGCAAGGTACAGTGCGCTGCCGCTGGGGCCCTGTCAATGTCCTAGCGCATGGTAGAGTGTATTGCTGCTGCGGGCCCGGCCCATGGGCCGCTCTGGCTCTGCCGGTCTAAGACGGCGCCTAGGTGGGTCGCT
Organism: Micractinium sp. NFX-FRZ; assembly: GCA_029339195.1. Taxonomy (NCBI): domain Eukaryota; kingdom Viridiplantae; phylum Chlorophyta; class Trebouxiophyceae; order Chlorellales; family Chlorellaceae; genus Micractinium; species Micractinium sp. NFX-FRZ. The sequence goes on from JAPTJF010000206.1 coordinate 44,174, forward strand.
CCTGGGCAGGGGTGAGCTCTTGAGTGGTCTGATGGGGGTGAAGCGGTCAGGCCAGGATTCAGTGTGGCCAATTGCTCCAAGTCGCGCCTAAGCAACCACCCAGCCCTTTCTGTGGCCCCGCGTGACATGGGCGTGCCCGCTCGCCTTCCCCTCCCGCTCCCCTCAGGCTGCGCATCCACCACCTGCTCAACAGCCCGCCTGGCGCCGAGTCGCACACGGTGCTGCTGACCGACATACCCGGGGTGGCCTATGGCACGGTGCCTCACCGCATGGACGGCACCCTCCTGCGCTTCCTCCCACGCAGTGAGGGCTGGGGGGGAGTGGGGAAGGGGCCAAAGTGCAGCACACTAGTGCCAGTTCGGGGAGGCTGTTGTGGTCATGGCTGGTCAGCTGGCTGGGCTTTCACTGGGGGGCAGCAGGCTCCCCGTCTGCAGTCTTTGCCTCTCGGCCAGCCTGGGTTGTATGTACCCCTCCTGAGCGCGCCCCGCCGCTTCACCTCACCATTTCACGCCTGCAGGCATCAAGGCGCGCCTGGCGGGGGCCGCCAAGCAGGGTGTGCGGGGCATCAGCAGCCAGCTGAAGCTGGGCGCCAGCTGGGCGTCCGGCAAGGGGGGCGCCCGGCAGGCGGCGCCGGCGGCAGGGGAGGGCAGCAGCACCAGCGGGGGGGCCTGCGGGGATTTCACCATTGCGGCGGCTGGGGGTGGCACAAGCAGGGCGGGCGTGGAGCTGACGCTGGCGCCCAAAGCGGCGGAGCGGGCGTGGGACCAGGCGAGGGGGAGAGGTTGTGTTGGGGGGAAGGAGGCGTGCAGCTTGCCGGCCTGCAGACAGCTTGGCAGCATCTGGCGTGCTGGAACATGGGTGCAGACAGCGCAGTGGCAAGAAAGAGCACAGCACGCAGCCGCTCCGCTCTGCACCGCCCTCGTGCCTGCCAGCCATGGAGGGGTTGTTCAAGACTGGGGTGTGGCCGTGCCAGCCGGCAGGCGGCGCCACCACACAACCCTTCCCTCTAACCTGTGGGGCTCCAAGCCAGCCTTGTCCTCCGGCTCATGCTGTTGATTCAGTTCCTTTCCCACCACCGCTGCCGCGCCCGCCAACTGCACGCAGGCGCTGCGCCAGCTGGCGGGCGGCGCCACCATCCAGCAGGTGGTGGACGCGCAGCTGCGGGCCGTGTTTGGCAGCGACTACCAGCACGTGAGCGGGTGCAACGGTGAAGCAGTTTGTGGCTGGCCCATAAGCACGGGCACTTGAGTGTGACCACGCGCTAGCTTGCCCTGCAGTCGCCCGCGTGCCTCCTCTCCTCCCTGCTGCTCGCATGCATCCCTACTGCTGCATACCCATGCCTCCCTGCTACCCTCACAGGTCTTTCTGGCGCGGGACACCACCCAGCTGGACCCGCTCGTGGGTGAGCAGGCGGGGGCCAGGTTGGAGAGTGGGTGGTGTGAGGGCGGAGCTTGAAAAGGGTTGGGCTTGTTGCGGCAGGCTCCCCCTCCATGCTGCCTGAGCCTCTCCACCAAGTGTTCACCTTACTCGCACCCATCGATCCCGCATGGTACCACAAGAGGAGTACCAGGGTGTGCTGCGGTCAGCGGGGGAACTGGCGGGGCTGCCGCCTGTTGCACCTGCGCAGCGCTGAGAACCCAACACACCACCACCTATCGCACCGACCCCTCGTTTTGATTTCCTTTTGCCTGCCTGCAGAGGAGTACCAGGGCGTGCTGCGGTCAGCGGAGGACCTGATGGACCACTACCTGTCGCTGAGGAAGCGCAACCGGGACATTAAGCCCATCAAGGTGAGGGGGGCTTGTGCAGAAGAAGCGCTTTTGGCTGAGAAGCAGTGCAAGGAGGCACTTCACCATGCAGAAGGTCGGAGGCACAGGGACCGATCGGGGGAGACTGGGAGTGAGGTCCTGCGGAGTGGCAGCCTGAGCATGCTCATGACGTCTCGTGACATGTGCACACCCATGTGGCACGTGGCATTCCACCTCAGAGATCCAGCTTTCTCAAACACAGCACACATGCTCCGCCGTCCGCGCATCCCTGCCGCCTGCCGCCAGATCACCGTGGTGCCGGTGCAGTTTGGCGGCTGGGGTCTGCAGCGCTACGGCCCCGCACCGGTGCGGGTGGACGCGCTGCAGCACTACAGGTGCGCGCAGGGGAGTGGAAACGGGGTTTTGTGGGGACGCCTGCAGGCCACTGCAGCGGGTGGGGGCCCGAGGAGATAGCCGGCGCCCAAGCCGGCTTGTGTCCCGTTTCAGCGCATTTCTTCACAAGCATGTCTGGACGAGCTGACGGATCTTATGTGGGTATGTTTCACAGGGCTGCCGTGTGTAGCTTCGCTGGCCGGCGTGTGGCAAGACGCCTGGCTGTGGGGCCCCTGCCCCGATCCCGTGCCTGAATCTTATCTGTGCCTGCCCAGGGACCGCCTGGTGGAGCTGCGCCGGCTGATCAGCGAGGAGCAGGAGGCGGCGCGGCAGCAGGTCACGCCCTCCGCCTTTGTGACCTTCAAGACGCGCAGGGCGCAGGTGGGGTGGAAAAGAGGTTGGGAAGGCGGGGGAAGGGTGGCCCGCCCTTGGAGGACGTCAGCTTGGACGCCTGCAGGGGGTAGGTCGCATGCATTGGCGGTTAGAAGTGGGTCATAAGAGAGCTCCCGGACTGAACGTGTTGTTGGGGGGCAGGCGCCTCTTTTCGAGATCATTGCACAGTACCGCAGTGCAAGAGGGACCCACGGCAGAGCCCCCGTCACACGCCCTCACTCACACCCTCCCTGCCGCCCCCCCTGCTGCCGCCCAGGTGCTGGCCTCCACCTCCCTGGTGCACCACGACATGTCCGCCTGGCGCTGCCACCCCGCCCCAGGGCCGGGGGAGGTGGTGTGGAGCAACGTGGGGTGAGGAGGGGGAACACAGTCTGCTGCCCCGGCTGCCTGGCTGGCTGCCTGCGGCATGCAGGCAGCAGGTCTGCTTGCCACGCATTGCAGGCTGCTGCCATCATTGCCTCTCCAACTGCTCAGCCATTGCAGCCCGCTGACACCAGCGAACTGCCCCCGCTGCCGCGCCTCCCTGCCAGGTGGCGCATGTGGGAGCGGCGCGGCCGCCGGCTGCTCATGTGGGCCGCCTTCTTTGCGCTGGCCCTCTTCTACATGGTGCCCGTGGCGGCGGTGCAGGTATGCTCCGGATGTGACAGCAGGATGGGAAAGGACGTGTGCTCCCCGCAGCGCCTGTGCTTGTGCCATCTTCGGCATGGAGGTACATGCCGTTGCCCTCGCAGCTGCTATCTAGATCGGTGTGCTCCCCCGCCTGGCACTGGTGAAAAAGGGAAGAGGGACGGCCTGGGTGCGTGAGAGAGGCACGTTAGCCCAGCCGGTGTGCTGGGAGACGAGCGGGCATGAGGGTGTGCCAGCTCAGCAACGCCCCTGGCCGCTCCTCCCACCGCTGGCCGCTCCCTGTTGGGCCTCACACTCTGTCACAGCTTCCTTCCCAAGCGTGCCTTCCTCACTTACCCGCTCTACCACCCCCTTGCTTGTCCCGCACATCTCCTCTCCACAGTCCCTCCTGGCCCTCAACAGCCTGACTGCCTTCTTCCAGGGCGCTCCCTCCCTTCCTACCCACCACCTCCCCTGCCCTGCCAAACCCTTGCCTGCCGCAGTCCCTCCTGGCCCTCAACAGCCTGACCGCCTTCTTCCAAGGCGTGCCGCTGCTGAACGCGCTGGTCACCGCGGTGCTGCCGGGCCTGGTGCTCAAAATCTTCCTCAAGCTCCTGCCCGCCCTGCTGGCCTTCATGGTCCGCTCCTCAGGTGACGAAATAAATGATTGGGATGGCTGGTGGGAGGTGAGGGGCCTGGCAATGGTTCCGCAAGCTACCGCCCGCCCTGCCGGCACTCAAGGCACGGTGCCCCAGCAACATTGGAGGGGCGTAAGAGGGGCAGGAGGGAGGGAGGGGCAGGGGCCATGGCCGCCATGCAGCCCTCTGCTGGGCAGGCACGCGTCCCGCTCTGCCTCCCTGCTCGCCTCACCCCGCGCGTTTGCTGGCTGCGCGGTGCTGTGAGCGACTCATCATGGCATGCCTCGCTCTGCCTTCCCGCTCACCCAGCGCACACCTCTCCCCGCTGCCTCACCCGGTGTGCAGGCGCTGTGAGTGAGTCGGCGGTGGACATTTCATGCCACCCACGTTCACTTTTTTTTGCCGCTTCGCCTGCTGTGGTCGATTTGCCTGCTGTGCAGGCGCTGTGAGTGAGTCGGCGGTGGACATGGGCGTGCTGCGCACCTTCTTCATCTTCCAGGTGGGGCCTCCATGTAGCTCTGTCTAAGGTGGCACGGGGTTAGCAGTGGATTGGCAGAGAAGGGGGTCGGGCGGCAGGGGGCGTGCTTTCTTCGCATCCCGTCCCCAGCGTGCCGCACCCGTCCGTAGCAGCGTGCTGGAAACCGCAGTTCGGGTGAGGTTCCATTGCCGCCGCCCCGTCGCATTCCCACCCTGCTCCTGCCAACACCCCCCTGCCCTGCAATGCTGTGCCAGGTCATCACCATCTGTCCTTCGGGTGATACAGCCGGTCCCACTGCCTCTCCACCCTGTTCCTCCTGCCCCGCTTGCCTCACTTTTGTTGAGCAGGTCATCACCGTCTTCTTTGGCTCCTTCATAGCCGGCTCCTTTGCCAACCAGGCAGGCTGGGCACGTGTGTCTATAAGGGCGGGCCCGGGCTGGGCAGGGCAGAGGAGGAGCACAGGAAGCCCTTGCATCGTCTGCTGCTCTGGCGCCCCGCTGCCCAGCTCCCACCCCTGCAGGCTTGGGCGGGCAGCCCTGCCCCTGTAACCCCCTGCATCCGTTTGGCGTCATCTGCTCACGCTGTCAACTTTATCGCTGATCCCTGCCTTCGTCACCTGCCCTCTTGCAGATCAAGCAGTTCGTGCGCGACCCTGGCTCCGTCCTCACCATACTGGGCACCGCCGCGCCACAGACGGCCATTTTGTGAGCCCAGCGGCCGGCGGTGGTGGTGCTGCTGCTGCACGGTGCACTGCAGGGAGAGCAGCCGCGGGGTGGCACGGCTTGCCTGCCAGGGTCCCATGCTGCTTTCAACTCTGCTGCGCTGCGCTGCGCTCCATCTCCCCTCACTGCCTCCCCTTCTCTTTCCCCCCCTTCCCTGCGGGGGCAGCTTCACCACGTACCTCATGCTCCAGGCGCTGCTGGCAAAGCCCCTCTCCCTGCTGCGCCCGCCGGGCCTGGTCATATTCTGGCTCAAGCACAGGCAAGGCAGGGGGGGGCAGGGGAGGGTTGCAGGCATGCGTGGGATGCAAGGGCATGACGATGTAGTGCATGCCCTCGCCCCTCCCTCTCCTCCCCTGCCCTCCCTGCTAACGACCCCCATTCCCCACAGGGTGCTCCGCCACTTAGGACAGGGACTCGCGCCTCGCTCATCTCCCCTGCCCTCCTACCCCCTGACCCCTGCACCCAAAGGCTGGGCCGCCACCGAGCGAGCCATAGCCAGGAGCTGCTACCTTCCGGAGGCTCTAAGCAAGCCCGCTCGTCTCCTCCTGTGCCCCTTCCCCTTCCTCCCCTCTGTGCCTCTGCGCAGGCTGGCCGCCACTGAGCGGGCCAAGGCACGGGTGTGGCAGGACCAGGAGCAGACCTACGGGGGGCTGGTGCCGGGTGAGGGCAGGGAGGGGGTGGAGAGGGCCAGCCTGGCGGGGGAGGAGTAAAGTCAGCACCTGTCTATGACGGCCTGGCAACCCCACTTGGGGCACACAAAACAACCTGGCCTGCTGCACAATGCCACCCGACCACATGCCCCTGCCCCCGCCTCTGCCCTGCCCCACCTCAAGCCCCTCTGTCCGCGTGCCCGCCCCTGCCCTGCCACGTACAACGATATGGCGCTGCCGTGCCTGGCGCTGTTCACGCTGCGTCGGCATGGACATGCGGCCTCTCATTGCTGTTCCCTCACCACAGCTGCAGCGCCCCTGCAGACGACACCACGGCGCTGCTGCTGGGCCTGGTGTTCTGTCTCCTCACGCTGCCTGCAGTCGAGCACATCAGTTGTTCCCCTTGTTGTTGCTCTTCTCCCCACAACCTTGCATCTTTTCTTTCCTCCCCTCCCGCAGACGACACCATGGCGCTGCTGCTGGGCCTGGTGTTCTGCCTCATCTGCCCCATCATCGCCCCCATGGCGCTCCTGTACTTTGCAGTGGTGCACCTGGTGAGGGTGCTTGGGGGCATTGGGTGGTGCAGGTGCAGCAGCAGCTGCAGGCGTTCAGAAAGGGGTTCAGTGGGTTGGTGCACCTGGTGAGGCTTCTCATGAGGGTGGTGCAGCGGCAGCTGGGAAGCCGGGGGAACCCCTTGAGACCCGTCTCATATGCTTTGCAATGGTGCACCTGGTGAGGTGGCTTGGGGACACTGGGTGGTGCAGCACTAGCAGCCAGTGCTTGGGAGTCTGCACCTTGCATCCGCCGCTGGCGGGGTGGGCAACCGGGGACTCTCCAGCACATGTGGGCAACGGGGTGCTGTGGCAAAAGGTGTGGCAAAAGGTGCCGCCCATGGCGGGCCGCGCGCCTCACACTGCAAGGCAGCACTCCTGGCAAGCCCCCCTCACGGCCTGCCCACCTCCCCTCTGCCCCAAACACCAGCTGCTCACCCTGTCCCCACGCTGCCTCCCGCCCCCCCAGGTCTGGAAGTACCAGCTCCTGTACGTGAAGAGCCAGCGGTACCAGAGCGGCGGGCAGGCAAGCGCTGCGGTGCTGCCCGGGGGGCGTGGGAATGCAGTCCCAGCAAGCATGTGCAGAGGGCGGCCGCTTGCTGGGCTGGGACCGGCGGCTGTGCCACTGCATGAGCTCACACAATTTGGCTGGGGACGGTTGGCGCCACGGAGGGACGGCTGGCACCACTGGAGGGGCAGCTTTGCTTTGCCCCGGGGCGTGTGGCGCGACCTCTGGAGCAGCTGTGCTGTGCCCCATGAACATGAAGTGCCTCTTTTGTCCGACTGCCTGCCGACCTGCCCCACTTTCCCCCCCTTGGCCAGGCCTGGACCCGCGTGTTTGGCCAGATCTGCTTCGCCCTCATGCTGTTCCAGGCAACAATGGTGGCCATACTGGGTGGGCGGGGTGGGGGAGGGGGGTGGGGTGGGGTGGGCTCCATGGGCGGGTGGGCGGTGGGGAGTGGATGGATTCTGTGGCCACCACTCTTCCCAACACAACTGCTTTTCCCACGCCCCTTGCACCCGCAGCCATCAAGCGGGCAGTGGTTATATTATGAAAGGTGTCTCACTTAACTTCACGCCCCTGCCATCCTGTTGCGCTGCAGCCATCAAGCGGGCAGTGGCGCCGCCCCTCATCGTGCTGCCGCTGCTGCCCATCACCGCCGCCTTCTGGTGGTGGTGCCATGCCCTCTTCTGGCGCCCGCAGCAGGTGGGCCAGGGAAGGGGGTCCCGTCAGGGCAGGCACGACAGGGATGGGTGAGGGTGCCTCGCCCTCTTCTGGCGCCCGCATGCTCACGGGCGGGTGCACAGAGCATGTGTTGGCGGCCCCCGGGGGAGGAAGCTGCCGGGCTGGGTGGCCTCGGCGCTTGCTGCCGGCTCCCGCTGCTTCCAACAGCCTGGGGGGAAGGTCAGCCCCTGCAGGCGCCTCTGAAGCTCCCAGGCTGCCCGTCAGTCTAACTATATAGTCACGCAGCAAGCTTTGCTTTCACGCCGCCTCAGTAGTTACAGCACCAGCCCTCCTCCCTTGCTGCAGACCCTGGCGCTGGCGGATGCCGCCAAGCTGCAGCTCCCGGAGACGGCAGCAAGCTTCAATTCCCGCCGCCATGTTACTAGTTACTGCACCAGCCCTCCTCCCTTGGCTGCAGACTTTGGCGCTGGCGGATGCTGCCCAGCTGGACCAGGAGGAGCAGGAGGAGGGGGGGCAGGATGAGGCAGGGCAGCAAGAAGGGTCGCAGGACGGCGAGCAAGGGCCGCAGCAGCCTGGGAGGTCAGCGGAGGCCAGCCGCGGCGCCGCAGGGAGCAAGGGCAGCAAGCCGGCGTCGCAGGTGTGTTGGCAGGATGGGCGCATGTGGGCTTGCCACGTGTGCCCGGTCCATGCAGGCAGGCTTCCATTCCAGGGAGTTACGATCTCCCCCCCGCCGCTCAACCTGTCCCTTGCCTCCCACCTGGACCTGGGCTGCACTGCCACCCTCCCTGCCCTCGCACTATTGCGGACGTTTTCCATACCACACATCCTCCCCCGCAGCTCTACCTGTCCCTGCCTTCCAACTTTTTCCTGGGCTGCACTGCCCCCCACCTCTGCCCCTGTCGCGGTACAGTAAAGCCCCTGCCGTTTTCCGTGACTTCCCCCTGCAGCTCTACCTGTCCCCCGCCTTCCGGCTGGACCTGGGGGCCGGGTTTGGGGCGCTGCTCTACGAGGCAGACCTGATGCTGGCATTCCTGGGCGGGGCCGGCTCTGCTGATGCCGGAGCGGAGCTGGAGGTGCGCTTTCCTGGGCATCGTGCATGCATGCATGCATACATGTATGCTCCTGTTGTGGCTGCATGTCAACAAGGGGGCAGGCAGGAGGAAGTTCGGCGGGCGCTGCCCTGTGACACCGACTGCATGCCTGGCCTGCGACGGGGGCCTTGGCGGTTTGCAGCCTGGCCTGCAGTTGCGCCAGCTGGCGACGATGGCGGTGGAGGCTGCATAACCCCTCGCGCCCGTCCCCATCCCGTCGCTCCTCTCGTCTTCCAGCCGCCGCAGCTGCAGCCGACCGCCACGGAACAGGCTTCTACAAGATGTGCCTGCCTTCACTCACACACACCCTCCGGCCCTTTTACAAAAACACTTGCAGGCCCTGCAGCTGCGCCAGACCGCCACTGTGGAGGCAGCCTATGTCACCGCTGAGGAGGAGGCCAGGGACCCAGTGGGGGCGCCAGTGTCTGCCCAGGCCAGCTGGCTTGCCTCGGGCAGCAGGCGCAGCGCGTCCAGCGGGGGCGACGGCGTCGAGCGTGCGTCTCCGGAGGCGGCAGGGGAGCAGGGGCAGGGGCAGGGTCAGGGGCAGCTGCCGACGGGGCTGGTGATGCTGCACAATCCGGTGGCCGGCAGCGGGGGCGGCCCGCTGCACCGCCGGCGCAGCACCGCCGACAGCGGCGGCGTGGCGGCACCGGGGGCTGCTTCTGCCACGGGGCGGGCCCAGAGCGTTGATGTGGAGCTGGGGGGAGGCGGGCCCAGGAGCCCCCAGGCTGGCCAGCTGGGCGGGGCATAAGGGCCTGCTGAGCCAGCAGCCCAGCATGGCTGCCACCCCGGCGGGCGAGTTCAGGGCGTGGAGCTAGGCTGGGCAGCTGGACGGGGCACGGCGTGCAGGGGCGGGCGCCGCCTGTTCGGACGGCTGCGGCACTTGGAGCCCTGCAGGCAGTCCTGTCATCGCGCCGCAGTACTGCTGCTGCCGCAGGGTTTGCCTGGCGAAGTTGGCGAAGCTCCTTTCTCACATTGCATGGTACACTCTGCCCCTGCCTGCCTCCACGCTGTCGATCAGCACCAGAATTGTTCTTGCCAAAGGGGCGGACAGAAAACGGACCAGTGCAAGCGCAAGTGCTTTAAGAGGGTATGACGTCATGCTTGAGCAGAGAAGGAGCCTTTTAAAAGTGTTGCTTGCTGCCAACACAGTGATCAGCTGCCGCCGCTGCCTGCCGCCTGCAAGTTGCGGCAAGCGCCAGCGCGAGTTTGGCGGCACCGCTGTCTCCTGCTCCCACCAGCGGGCCGGGACACCGTTGAACGGCAACAGGGATGCAAGGGGAGGCGTCTGGGTAAGGGGGGCGGGGCTTGCTTGCAGGATGAAGCTGGTGACTGGGTTGCAAACACAACCATGCGCCCGCTGGCTGCCAGCATGGGCGCCTCTTAAACTTACCCCATCCCTTCCCTCCACCTTTCGCGATCCAACATCTACTTCCAACGCTCTCACACATCTCCACACACTTATGCAGTTCACTTCCCTGCTCAACAGGCCAAACCCCGCAGCCGCGCCCGGCGCCCTCCCCCGGCGCAGCCGGCGAGAAGTGCTGCTGCAGCTGGCAGGCCTCACGGCAGCTCATTTCACCGGCCCGGAGCTTGCAGCGAAGGCGCTGGCAGAAACTTCCTGCGATGACCCGCTCTTAGAGGAGGCAGTGGAGCAAGTAGTCCTGCTCACAGCTGCAGCACTTACGCAGCGCTTTCAGCAGGCACGCCGCACCAGCTGCAGCGCGCAGAACCCCACCCGCCGGGGGCTGCTGCCCACTAGTGCCGCGGTCCCTGCAGTACCCACGGCGCCCGCTCCCGCACCGCCCCCGCCGGCGCCGGCGCCGGCCGTCCTGCAGGTGCGCCCTCCTGCTGCCTTGCCCTACTACCTGCCCTGCATGCCACATAGTAAACTTGCATGTGCTGGCTGGCTGACTGCTTGGCTGGCCTGCCGGTGCATGCGGCAGGGAGACGGCACCCGGGTGATGGTGCAGACTAGGTTGGGGTCGGCTGCCCCACCGCAGTGCGTCCTTATGACCCATGCCTCATCCTCCCCTCTGGCCCCGCTTCCTGTCCACCCCTCGCCCGCTTGCCACCCATGCCTCACCCTCCCCTCTGGCCCCACTTCCTCTCCGCCCTCACCCTCGCAGGTGTCCACCGCTACAGAGCTGCAGCAGCTGCTGGCCCAGCACACCGGCCGCCTCGTGGTGGCGCACTTCTCCGCTGCCGGCTGCCCCGCCGCCGCCGCCTTCAACCCTTGGCTCGACCAGGCCGCCCGCCGCTTCCCGGCAGCCCTCTTCCTGCGCATCGCCACCCCGGCGGCAGCAGAGGCAGCAGAGGCAGCGGTGCCAGCACTCGAGAGCCTGCCTGCCTCTGGGATGCTGGAGGCGGTGCCCATCGGCCCGGTGCCCTGCACCCTGCTGCTCCACGGCGGCCGGGTGCTGCAGCGCCTCGACCACGCCACCAGCAGCAGCGGCAGCAGCTGCTGCAGCAGTGACTCGTTCCCAGAGGCTGCACCCACAGCAGCAGCAGCGTCCGCACGGCAGCCTGCCGTCCACGCAGCGGCCGCGGCGCGGCAGCTGCACTCTGCGCTGCTCGGCGCCACACTGCAGGCGCGGCTGCTGCGTGCCGACTGCGCAGTGCCCACCGGCTGCCCCCCCGCGCGGGTGTACGCGTGACCCTGGCGCTGTCGTGACCCTGAGCCGAACCCACCTTGCGTTCATTCATTCATTCCTTGCCCTGCTCCCCGATCCAACCAGCATTCCCTCTCCCACTCGTCAGCTACCCCACCAAGGTGCCGTGATCCTCCTTGCTTGTTTCATCAAACTGCAAGTTCCAGCAGTGCTTCTCCTTGTTACAGACTGAAAACAGCCGCTGACCTGGCCCCATGCTTGTGATCATCCCCACTTCCTGCACCTCTTTTATGCTTGCCCCCGCCCACCCCGCCTCATCCACTGCACCCGCAGCACGCCCCGCCCCCACTCGCACGTTCCACTGCACACTGCCCGCCACGTCAACTCGACTCAAGGGCAGCCCCTCCCCGTTTCGTGACCCCCCCATAGCTCACACTTTTGCATTTACAGAGCGTGGCCATGCTTCACTCACCCTTATCACTCATACACACATTCCAAACCTCTGTAACTTCCTGGCTCTTTGAGCTGGCAGCATCCCCGGCGTGGGCCACAGGCCTCCACTAGTGTGGATCCCTGAGTAGGTGTATGCAGCTTTCCGGCTGACTGGTACTGTTCCTGGCAGTGTGGCCTGCAAAGTTTCTGTGGTGTTGAGTACAAGGTAGCATGACGGGTGTCAGGAGCAGTGCTGCTGCCTAGCAGCCACCTGGCGGAGCACGGAGCCAAGCTCTTGGGGGGCAATGCCAGGGCGGTGAGGCAGTTGCTGGTTCCAGCACTGGGGATCAGTGGCGGGCCCCTTGTGTGCCCATGGGTGGCTGCGTGTGCAGTGCAGCGCAGCGCAGCACGCATGTTGGGCTGGTGACGGCGGGGCGTAGGGTTTGGACACCCTTGCCTCACTGCAACCTCGACAACCTTGGCTCGCCATGAGCGCTCCCAGCGGGCCACACACCCGAGAGAAAAGCGGGATCCGTGCGCGGGTAATGCCAGGGATGCCAAGCAACCCCTGAATGCTGCCGCCCGGGCGGCCCTGGGTTCTGCCAGTATCCAGGATACCGGCGCCGCCAGACTGCCAGACGTGCGGTGATGTGCCATACACCCGCTCCCCATCTGTTTGTCGGCTCTAAAACCGACACGAACAAAAAGGGCCACGCAGGCAGCGCAACCTGCCAGGCGTGGGTTGAGTGGTGGCTGGGCAGACGGCTGCCCATGGCAGGGGGGCAAGCCTGTTCCTGCTTACAGCTGCCCAGCCGTAGCATTCATGCCCGGCCCACCCCCATGCCAAGCGCTAGGCTGGGTGGCAACCTGCGAAACATGATCCGCCTCCTGGGTTCCATGCCTCTCAATAAACGCAGTTTGGATTGAATGCAGGAAGAGCAGGGAACACTTCTCTGTTTCAGGCCGGCAGTCACACGGCGCCGCTGCCGCCGCCATCTGGCGGGAGTGCCTGTTGAGTGGGCGGCCAGCCGCACCCTGCGGCACGCTGGCGACACGCCTTGGAGGAGGCAAATGGCCCTGTTCGTCAAGGGGTTTCAGGGTCCTCCCATGCTTGGTCCGGCATTTGCAACACGCCGGAAGTGGTGTGCCGCCGGAAGTGCCGGATGGCCGGATGGCCGCGTCGGAAGGGTCGCTTGAGCACACCGCCCGCTCGTCCGACCCATTATTTCTGCGATCCCAATTCCAATTGACCCTCATAGGCACACATACACATACATGCAGTTCACCTCTCTGCTCTCCCGGCCCCACGCGGCCGCAGCGCCCGGTATACTCTCCCTGCGGCATAGCCGGCGGGACATGCTGCTGCAGCTTGCAGGCCTTGCAGCAGCTCACTGGACGGGGCCCGAGCTCGCCGCCAAAGCGTTCGCAGAGGTCTCCACTGATGACCCAATTTCCGAGGAGGGCATGGAGCAAATTGTCCTCCTCCCTGCCTCAGCAGTCACGCAGAGCAGCAATCAGACGAGCGGCATGAGCGCGCGGGTGTCCACGCGCCGGGGGCTGATGTCCCCCACCGCCGTCCCGCCGCCCCCGACAGCTTCCGTGCCCCCGCCGCCCCAGGCGCCGGCCGTCCTGCAGGTGCGCCCTCCTGCTGCCTGGCCCTACCAGCGGCCCACCCATCCTGCCTGCGCTTGCATCTTAACCCGCTGCTTGCCTGACTGGCCTGCCGGTGCTGAAATGACCCACCCTGTGCCCCGAGTGGCCATTCATGCATTTTCTGCCCCTTGCCGCTCCCACCGCCGCACCCCTATCTGACTAATTGTGCCCCCCTCATTCGTGACCCTCCGGTCCCTGACACCCCCCTCTGCCTCTCCACCCCTTGCCCCGCAGGTGTCCACCGCCGCAGAGCTGCAGCAGTTGCTGTCTCAGCACACCGGCCGCCTCGTAGTGGCGCACTTCTGCGCTGCCGGCTGCCCCGCCGCCGCCGCCTTCAACCCTTGGCTCGACCAGGCCGCCCGCCGCTTCCCGGCAGCCCTCTTCCTGCGCGTCGCCACCCCGGTGGCAGCAGAGGCAGTAGCAATGGCAGATCCAGCGACAGCAGCAGCAGCGGCAGCAGCCGACGCTGGGCTGCCAGCAAGGCTGGAAGCGGTGCCCATCGGCCCGCTGCCCTGCACCCTGCTGCTCCACGGCGGCCGGTTGCTGCAGCGCCTCGATCTGGCCAGCAGCAGCAGCAGCAGCAGCAGCGATGAGCTTGAAGAGGCCGCTCGCGCACCCGCCGCCGCAGCAGCAACAGCAGCAGCTTGGCAGCCCGCCGTTGAGGCTGCAACCGCTGCGCGCCAGCTGCATGCCGCGCTGCTCGGCGCCACCCTGCAGGCGCGGCTGCTGCGCGCCGACTGCGCGATGCCCAGGGGGCTCACCCCTGCGCTGGTGTACGCGTGACCCTGGCGCTGCCGTGTCTTGGCGCCTGCAACCCTGCCCTTCCCAGTTTTCCCCTTGCCCATTTCTTCCCCTCCCCTTCCCCCAATTCAATTAGCATTTCCCACTCTTCATATCCCTGTCAGCCCATCCCCGCCCAGCCACCCCGTGTGCGGTTTCAGAGCCGACCTCTGTCTGTGCTCAACATGGCAGTCATCTCCTCATGCTGCAGCCTCACACCCGCCGCCGGTGCGCTGAATCTCCCGCGTTCACCATCCCCCCCACCCCCTCATCGCCCCCAGGGCACCGTGCGCCCTTGCGCCCGCCCCTGCCGCACCCGCCCCATCTCCTGTACGCCCTGGCACGCCCCTCCCTATAACCTCTCTTATCTTTTACGGCATCCCGCCTGCCACTCCCATGTCTGCCCTTCCTCATGCCGGCGCGCCCCTCCCACGCCCAGTTTTGCCCCCTTGCATTGCGGCCTGTAATCACTTTCAATTCCAATTTGTTGCCGCAGCAGTGTTGCATATGAACCACCAGATCTCTTTCAGAATGAAGAACGGCATTTCATTTCTTGTAACAACCTCCAGCCAGCAGCCTTGGTGCGGTTAGCGCTGACAGGGGCCTGTGGCGGATGGTCATGCCGGCAGCCAGCACTCTTGGACTTCGGAAGGGTCTGCCGGGTGCGGCCCCGAGAGTCTGCACCTGGCTGATAATTTGTGCTGCAGGGACTAATGCTGCAGTGCAGGCCAAGTGGCGGACCATGCTCTTGCTGAACGGCAGCAATGTCCGCCCGCCCTGCAGCGGTCCCGGCACCACTGGGTGGCGGCAGCAGGCGGCGGAGCGCCGCCGGTGGTCCACCTGCGCCTGCACGGGGGCGACTGCTCACGTGGGAATCGCATCTGCTCCGAATGCCACGTAAATCAGGGCCTGGCGTCGCTGAAATTCCGCACTGCGTCACGCGTGCTTCGCTCAGCCGCTGCGCGGCGTATCGTGATTGGGACGCTCGAGGAGCCCTCACCCTACTCCTCGACACTCTCCATCCCATCCTCGACACTCTGTTGGCACGCTGCAAGCGTTCTAACGGGCCACATCCGAGAGGGAGACGCGCAGAAACTATGCAGCGCATCGGGTTGGCCGCGCTCGGCAGCGGCCTGCGGGCAGGAGAGGTCTTGGCTTCGGGCGGGGCCGCTGGAGCACTGCTGGCAGCCCTGCGGCGAACCCTTGGGGGCGCAGGCGCTGGGGCGCTCGCACCTGGCGCCGTCCCGCCCCTGAGCCGCGGCTCTGCGCAGGTGAGCAGCTTGACAACCTGCCTCAGGCCTTGCCAGCTGGCACCCTATGGCTTGCCTCGGTCCCTGCCAGCTGGCATTGTGCGCTTCTGGGTCCCTGCCGACTGGCACGCTACAGGGTGCCAAGGAAGGAGCGTGCAAAGTGTAGCATCCCAACCCTCGCCCGACTGCTTGACGTGCTGCCGCGTTGTGCAGCCCTGCCGAAGACCCCTCACCCCCTCGCCCTGTGGCTTCCCCCTTTGTCCTTTCTGCACCATCATCATACAGCGTCCCCCATTGCCCTCAGTTAAAAGCATGCCGACCTGCCGCACCAATGCCCTGTGTGCCAGTTCGCCGCACAATCCAATCCTGCCGCCCCGCTCATCAACTTCCAATCCTGCCGCCCCACTCATCAACTGCCCCCCCTGCAGGATGCAGCGGTGGACCACCCGCACCACCAGTATGCCGACAGCCACCGCCCAGGGGATGCCTCCATCACCTACCAATCCGTGCTCACGCGGCGCATGCAGGCAAGCCCTGGGCACGCCGCCCACACGCCTGCTGCATGCCTGCCTGCTGCCTCCAGCTTTTTGACTGCTTGTTGGCCTGTTGGTCTGGGGCCGGCAGTGCGCTGGTCGTCATGCAGGCAAGCAACCAAGACATGCTTGGACTAGCTAGCTGTCTTCATGTGCCCTGAAGTCCCGCTGCCCATGTGGCAGTACAGGGGAGGCATGCTGCATCATAAGCTGGCCTCCCTGTCTTCCTTGTTTCCTTGTTACCATATCCCACCCAATTGCGTGCTGTCCCCCCCAACCCCACTGCAGGCAAAGGGGCAGCCGCTGACGGAGCGCTACAACTCGCGGCCCCAGGGGCCGCCCTCCCACGCGCTGGCTGAGGTGGCGGCGGCGCACGGCGTGGCAGACAGCACCTCGTTTGAGGCAGCTGTGCTGAAGCTGGCGGTGGAGCGGCAGCACGGGCTGGTGAAGCACACACCGGAGGTGGCGCGGTTCCTGCGGGTGCGCCCTTCCATTGAGCCCACTTTTTGTTCATAGCTGAGCTGGCATTTTGAGGGCGGCTGTGCTGAAGCCAGCCGTGGGGCGGCAGCATGTGCTGGTACACAACTTGTGGCAAACTCTCCCCCCGGCAGAACCAGGTTCTGCCCAACCAAACGCCTGCCCGCCCACAAACCGGGGCACGTGCCTGCAGACGGCGGGGCGCATGCTGCAGCCTGCGTTCATGCCCACCGGGTCACATGTTTGTGTGCCCGCCTCCCCGCCTCCCTCCCTCCCTCCCTGCTCCCCTTGCGCTCCCACGGGCAGAGCCAGCACCCGACGTTTTGTGTGCCCCCTTTGCTGCCCCCCTGCTTTGTGCCTCCGGGGCCTGTGCCTGGAGACGGTGGGGCCCATGCTGCAGCCCGCCCTCCTGCCCACCCTCCTTCCCTTCTTCCCCCCCTCTGCAGAGCCGGGGCCTGGGGCTGGAGACGGTGGGGCGCATGCTGCAGCACTGCCCCGCCCTCTTCTCCTTCCCAGCCGAGGAGCGGGTGGAGGTGCTGCTGGCGGAGCTGACGGGGGACAAGTGCGGGCGGAGCGTGGAGGAGGCGGCGGAGCTGTTCATCGCCTGCCCCTCGCTGGCCAGCACGCGCCACGTCATGCCCTCCATCGCGCGCGTCGTGCACGACCAGCACACCTGAAGCAGCAGCCCTTGAAACCCCGACACCTGGTGGTCGGGGGGCGGTGAGGGGCCACCTTGGGGAGCGGGCCACCTTGGGGGGGCCCCCGCCACGTCATGCCCCACAATCGCCCACGACCGGCACACCTGAACACTCCAGCCTTCCTCCCTCACTGAGGGAGTGAGTTAAGGTCTCTCTCACCCACCCTACAGCTCAACACACTGATGACGATGATGAAGGGTGAGAGGAGTTTATTTCCTTGCAGGCCGCAGGCTCGCCGCCCGTGCCCTCCTCTGACACGATGTGCGAGGCTGGAGGCCGGGCAGCGTATGCGCGCCGGCCAGCACATGTATGTATCCACATAGCGCCCGGCACCGTTGCCGCTGCTTGTTCCCCGCTGGGTTGACCGCTGGACCCTGCCAGCCAGGCGCCCCCTCTGGCAACGCATGCCCACGCCGCCACGACGAGTAGACGCACAGCACACTCGATACACACACACACCTCCCAGCACTTGTGCTCCACCCCGCAGCTGGTCGTGCCCCCTTCCCTCCTCTTCTCTTTGGCGCTCCCCGCTTGTTGCTTGTAGTTTATTGAATCCTTGCCGGACGTATTGTTTTGGGCACACCTGCTCCCACATTTTTGTACCGAGGTGGCGGCGGGCACGCGCCCCGCCCAGTTTTTCCTGCCCCTTGCCCTGCAACTGGCACCCGGTGGCCTTCCCTTGTAACCTGCGCACAGACCAGGCGCAGCAAGGTGGCACCCACCCACTGGGTGCCAGACGTGCGTGTAGCCGTCTGCACTCTGTAGAAACGGTATGGCGTGTTGCTTCTGTGTTTAACAGTAATGCAGTGTGTGATACAGTTGCCAGGCACACACGTGCTACATTCAGTGGTGATACAGCCGGTGAGGGGCGGTTGGCACAGTGGTGTGCGATGAAAATGAATGAACGGTCGCGCTGGGACCGGCACAGGTGTTGAAACCGGGCAAAGGGACGCAAGGGTGGGTGCGCAGGTGGGAAAGCTGGAGTGCAAGCCAAAAAGGCCTGCTGGTTCTTGACATCAAACACATCTGCGGTCGACTGCCGGCGGTGCTGCCACGAGCCGATGGCAATGACGGTACGCGCCAGTGCCACCAGCAGCGCAGAGACACGCACAAGCGGCTGTGCTGATACGTGAAGCCGTGACTTCCTTAACGGATTCCCCCGGCATTGTGCGGCAGGGAGGAGAAAAGGTAGTGCCGCAACCTTTGCTGCGGCAGCGCAGCCTGCGATGACACAACCTGTGATGCGGCATTTCACGCGGTGACTGCGCAGGGGAGCGGACGGGCGCAGCAGCGGCGGAGCGTCAGGGAGCAGGCGTGGCGAGTGTCCAAGTGGCCACCACAGTCGCAACCTGGCAATGCCCAGGGCGTGACATCAGACAGAGAGCTGCAAAAACGAATTGTTGACATGGGCGCCACCCGTGCTCACCTCGGGCATAGACCGTGACCTCAGCGATTGCCAGCTGGGACAGAGCGCGCGCCACGCTGGACTTGAGCTCTATTGACACGTAGCGACCCTTCATCGGGGTGGGCACCACCCTCCTGCCCACTGTGCGGCTGCAGGTCACCGACGTGCCTGCGGCTGCCAAGGGGCCGGCAGCTGCGGCGCACAGCACAGCCGGCCTGCATGTAAGAGGGACCACAGGGGGCGTGGAAAGAGGGGTCGGCGGGGTGGCTGGTGCACACACCCCCGCCCTCTCGTCGCATGCCGACTGCCCCGCTGCCGCTGCCGCACGTGTTCAACCAGCTCACTGTAGCCAACACTGCCGACTCCACTGCCCCCACATGCGCAGCGCACGCGCACACCACTGGGTGCAGCAACATGCTGAGGTGCGCGCACACCCCATGCCAACCTGCGATCCAGCCCGCTGTCTGGTCTGGTGACGCTGCGGGTGGCCGCAACATCTGTGACCCGCACTGTGAAGCTGTGCTTGTTGGTGGATGCGGGGGCACCCAGCCTGGTGGCACCCGGGGTGATGACCACCCGCTGCACCTCGTACCGCCGGCCCAGGTCGATGCTCAGCCAGGGGGTGGCCTGAAGTACAAAATACAGGTGCGTGGAGGGGCAGTACGGACAACAAGGTGGGCGGTGCAGCCGCTTCAAAAAGTGCACCACTTGGCACGACGTCACACAAGCTGCCCGCCGGGCCTCCACAGGATTTGAGCGCTGCATCAATGGTGGCCGCCACATACCGTCGAGCTCAGAATGCCAGTCAGTACCTATCAAGCCCTTGCCAGCAGGAGCCAGCGGGTGGCCCCGCAATGCCTGCTTTGGCGCTGCCTGCCCACCTGCGCAACGGTCATGGCAAACGTGGCTGGTGCGCCGTCGATGGCCTGGCCGGCTGGGTACACCAGCGTCTTGGCGCCCACACGCCTGCTGCCCACCGAAGAGGCGACCGCCGTTCTACCCCTGAGGGCAAGAGCTGCACACACAAGCAGGGGCGGGGTCACCACGGTGGGTAACAAGCGGCCGTGAGTGCATCAACAATGCCAAGCACGTGTTCAGGTCCAATGCGAGAGTGGCTGGGATGTGCGGTGCCACAGCTGAGCTCACCAGTGAATGGCACGGGAGCGGGCGGAGGCGGACGGGGTTTGGGTGGAGGGGGTGGGGAGGGTTTGGGAGGGGGAGGCGGCGAGGGTTTTGGTGGTGGAGGTGGGGAGGGTTTTGGTGGTGGAGGTGGGGAGGGCTTGGGCGGTGGAGGTGGGGAGGGCTTGGGCGGTGGAGGTGGCGGGGAGGGCTTGGGCGGTGGAGGTGGCGGGGAGGGCTTGGGCGGTGGAGGTGGCGAGGGGCTTGGCGGTGGGGGTGGGGGAGGGGAGGGGCTGGGCGGCAAGGGTGGCGGGCTGGGCAGTGGAGGGGGGGGTGGGGAGGGTGCACTGCATGCATCCAGGAGGGCATGAGGTGGGTGGGTGGGAATGGTTTCTCCAGCTGGGAGAGGCAAGCGATGCCTGACAAAGTAGGATGTCTGGGTAAAGCAGGCAGGGATCCATGCACGAATGTGCAGTATGTGTGCGCATTGCCTGGTTGTCTTGGCTGTGTATTGGGTCCACTTGCTGTGCAAGAGTGGAAAGTTCGACGGACAGTTGAGCAGGCTGGCTTGCAGGGTGGCTTGCATGGCGGAGAGGTGTGGGTGCTTGCCCTCTCAGGCACGTTTCACCAGCCGCAAGCAACACGCTCTTTCCCACCTCCCACTCGTCTCCCTTGCCCCCTCCTGCCCCTTCTCCCTCCTATCTTACTCGACATAGAAGAAGTGTTCTGTGCCAATAATCTGCCGGGAGATGCCGGGTCCGGTCCACTCGAGATACACGTTGGCACCTCCACCCCACTCAAAGTACTCAACCCTGCAGCAGCGGCCAGCCTGAGCGTGAGCAGCCGGGAGACGAGTGCACCTGCGCAGCTGCCAGGTGTGGTGACCGAGCCGGCCTGAGCACCTGCTGCTACAAGAGGGGCAGGGGGGGGCCACCTCCTGCATGCGCACAGCTGAACACACTGCAGCATGCCAGGCATGCGACCAGCGACCTGTTGCAACCGTTTCAGCAGCTGTGACGGCGCCAGAGGCGCACGCAAAATGGCTGGCAGCTCTCTGACCTGAAGGCATGCGCGCCAGCAGTGAGCGCCTTGGTGCCGGTCTTCTCCGTTGGGGGTTGCTGCAGCACATGGGGGGATCGGGGTTTTAAGGAAACCCTACCAGCAGTGGAGGGTTGGGGCTGCCTTGAAGCGGGCTGCCTCGGGTGCACACGCACTGCAGGGGCCTTGGAACGCCCCGACGCTCCTCCCCATCTGCGCAGCACTGCCCCTCACCAACCAGCATGCTGCCCAAGGCACACAGATCACATGCTGCTTCCCGCATTCCGCGGGGCGTGGCACACGGGCCGCCCCGTGCCCGCTTCACTCACTACATTGTCATTGTCCACCAGGATCGAGTTATCCAGCCACAGGAGGGAGCCGTCGTCAGATGTGAGGTAGAAGGTGTAGTTGCCGGCCTGG
Source organism: Micractinium sp. NFX-FRZ (assembly GCA_029339195.1). Taxonomy (NCBI): domain Eukaryota; kingdom Viridiplantae; phylum Chlorophyta; class Trebouxiophyceae; order Chlorellales; family Chlorellaceae; genus Micractinium; species Micractinium sp. NFX-FRZ. The sequence goes on from JAPTJF010000206.1 coordinate 65,047, forward strand.
GGGATGGTCAGTGTGCCGGTGAACTGCAGGCAGGGGGTGGAGGGGGGCATGGGGTGGGTGCCTGTGTGGATATGCCTTGGTGTGGTGGCGGTGGGATGCTGCAGGGTGGTGGGCCCTGAGGCTGGCTCAGGCTGGCGGGCAGAGGCAAGGTAACGTGGGCGAGGCTGGGGGCGCCGGCACACCAGGTCACCAGGTAGCCGTTTTTGCCTGCGATCCTGGGGCGAACGCGACCGAAGAGGGCGGGGTCGGTCAGCGCACACGTGCCGGAACCCAGGCCTGCTGCCCTGGAGTGGCTGCCGTAGCCAGCAGCCGGCAGAGGGTGCACTGTGGTTTCGGCACCGCACCTGGGCGGCGTAATAGTCAAGGGACTCCATCTGGGGCACGCAGCTCTCAAAGGGCGAGCAGTGCACGCGAGGCACGAAGCGCGTGTCCAACAGGTTGAGTGCGGCATAGTTTACAGGGAAGCTTGATTTTGAGAGGCCGGTGTAGGTGCGCAGCAGGAGGCCACTGCAGCGGCATTGAGGGCGGCCGTGAATGGGCGCGGTCAGGGGGGCGTGACAGGTCGGGTGCCGCCACACAGGTCGGGTGCCGCGCTGCAGGCGCAGTTCTGAGCGGCGGGTGCCATCTGAGGAGTGGGCAGCAGCAGGGCCTCCCATGCCCTCCTCAATCGCTCTGGCTGGGTTCCCATGCAGCAGCGCCAGCAGGGGTGGCACCAGCCAGGCTCAACACAAAAAGGCTCCGCCCGGGAGCTGGCTGCTGGAGTCTGCTGCCACGCCAGCGCACTCGTACGTGGCGCATTGGCACATGGGCACTGCTCAGAACAGCCCTGCCGCAAGTCAGTGCTCTACACAAAGCAGCACCGACCCAGACCTGTTGGGCGGTGGAGGAGAAGGGGAAGGCGGCGGTGTGGGGGGAGAGGGTGGCGGAGGGGGGGGAGGCGCCGGTGGCGGGGGAGAGGGGGGAGGCGCCGGCGAGGGGGGAGGGGAGGGGGGAGGCGGCGGCGAGAACCTGCGGAAGAGGGAGCAACATGCTGTGCGCAAGCTGGGGAGGCCACGAGGGGTGCTCAGGTAAATGCTGAGAGCGGGCTGACCAGTCTGGGGAGCACGGCAGCTGCTCTTGCTACCAAAGCAGCACCAAGCAGCACTACAAACTGGCGTGCCAGGCATGCACAGGCCGCACAGAAGCCCCTGCTGCCCACAAACCCCACTCACACCGCACAGAAGCCCGACTGCCCACACACCCCGCTCACATGGGGGGCGGGCAGGCGGTAAAGGGTGAGCAGACCCGACTTGTGGAGACAGTGAAGGTTGATAGGCCACCGTAGTTGTAGCTGCAGGGTGGGGCGTGGGGGTGGGTGCTGGAGACGTAGAACACGCCTGTGGGCGTGGGTTGAGGAAACCAGCAGAGGTGTGGGCCCCCCTGTCGAGGGCCCCCTCCGCTGGCTACCGGGTGCAGGGGAAGTGCAGCCAGCATGGCGAACAGATGTCAGTGATCGAGATTGGCAGGCGGCAAGCGTGCCTGGGGCGGCCCCCAGCTCGCTGGCTGGTAACCTGCAGCACCGCCAGCAAAGGGGGCACACTTCCCCAGAGCTGGAGTGCAGCAGCCAGCAGCGGGCCACGCCTGCTGGGTCCCGTGCACACCCACCATATGCCGGTGCATGCGGCACTGGTTTTTGTTCTGTCAAAGCACGAGGTAGGCCACTGTGCGTGTGCCTATGCCCACACAACACCCACTTGTAGCTGGTGATTGCGTCGGCGCCAGCGCCGCACACGTAGGTCACACGGCTTGTGCAAGTCTGGGCACCACAGTTGCCCGGATTTGAGTACTCCTGCAGTCAGACATGCGGTGGGGGTGGGGGTGGGTTGGGCTTGCATGCCAGCCTATGTGCGTTGGTGCTGGGAGTGGCTGCAGCCCGTCGCCAACGCTCGCCTGCCTCCCAACGCCTCCCGTCACACGCAGCCCCGCTGCTGCTGCTGCTGCTGCCAATGCGGCGGCGGCTGCACCGGGTGCGAAATGACAAGGGGTCGAACTGCTGTGAGGGTGCCAACATGCTGGGCGGAGGCGGGGCGCAGGTTGCAAGGGGCAGGTTTGGGCGGGGAGCGATGTGGCTGGGGTCGGGATGCGGCATGCAGAGGGAGGGCCGAAATCGCATGCTGCCTGCCAGCCTGCCTGACTCCCTTGATGCCACCCAAGACTGCCCACAACGCACCTGGGTATACGCATTCCCTGAGACAAAGTATCCCAGATATTCGACATTGGTGGCTGCAGGGCAGGATGCGCAGCGGCGGGTGAGCCACCCAGGCAGCTGCCCTCCAGGCAAGTGGGGCTGCCCATGCACCCAAGGCTGCATGGGATTGACGATAAACATTTAAACGCCATGCTGCCACCCCACGACCTCTGGATTTATAGAGAAATATGTCGGCACCATGCCTGCCTTCCTGGCAGGCGCTGCATATGCTCCAGAAGACAGCCAGCCACGCAACAGACAGGCCTCCGTGCCAAGCGCCACCAATTCGCCAACCCAGCCCGCTGGTCCAGTGCAGGACCTGCCCTGCCCTGCCCTGCCCTGCCCTGCCCTGCCCTGCCCTGCCCTGCCCTGCCACGCTCCGCTCTCGCTGCTGCACTCACAGCCCGCTCTCAAGACTTGGCTCTTGTAAAAAATGCGGTACGACCAGCCGGCATCATCTTTGCGAACGGAGCAACCCGTGGGAAGCTGCATGGGCAGCAGGGAGGGCGCACAAGGTTGGTGGGGCCAGGCTGGTGGCCCGCGCCAGCTGGGCTGCTCGGCGAAGCAAACACGTGACACAGTGTGCAACGGGCGGCAGGGCCTTTTACGCTCACGGTTTGCCAGCGCTCCACGCCCTCCCATGCACACCTCTGAACACCGGCCCCACGGAGCGAGTGCGGCTACTGCCTTACCTGAAGCGGACTTGCGCACGACTGCCGGCAGGTTGGGGCCGGAGGGGATCAAGCAAGGACGCATAAAATGGTGCTCAAGAATGTGAGGGGCACGAACTCTCTCTGGCAGCGTACAGCTTTGAGTTGAGTGGTGGCGGCGGCATGCCTAAGCTCCAGCAGCGGCGGCAGCTGCCCCACTGGCTGCGAACCAGCAGCCTCCTGCGATCATGCGAGCTGTCCACCGGAACTCACCTCCACAAACGGATTGCACGACTGCAGAGCAGAAGGATGGTGCTTACTCCTGAGGGCGCGGGGAGGACCACACACGTGCCGAGCGCAGGTAAGCAAAGAGGAGCGCTGGGCTCACCTGCAGAAGGTTACGGCCGACCTCCGTCCCCCCGTGGGACTGATCGGCAGCCGCTATAAGCGGCAGGAGGGCGCAGGCCACCAGCAGCCGCACGGCCAGCGGGGTACCCTGCCAGCGCGCCATCTCTGCCGCTGCTGCTTGTTCTGACAGTGGCATACTGTGAGTACGCCGGCAGCGGGTGTGATTTGAGCGCCACGTCTACCCTTGAGCGATTTGAAAGCCCACCTGGAATGTGTGGCAGGAGGTGGCAGAGTGGAAGCCGTACTGGAGGCAGTACCAGATGGCACTCTCAAGGTCAGTCCGCTATCTGCATTCCAAGAAATGTGTCATGTGACTTATCTTGGGCTACCATGGCAGTCATCCTTTGTCGATAGGGGAGAAAAAATCAATGTGCGATCGTTAACGGACAGGCGGGCAACTTGCTGAGCACCTGGACACGAGGCGCACACCAGGTGCCAGGGCAACACCAGGTGCCAGGGCAACACCAGGCGCCAGGGCAACACCAGGCGCCAGGGCAACACCAGGCGCCAGGGCACTCGCGCGGACCTTGGCGCCCGTGCTTCATTGCGCTCTGCTGGCAGGCGGATTGGCTGCGATATGCTCGACACCACTACTTTAGCGCGACGCATTAATGCCCAGCCAGCTGCTTGCCCGCCCTACCTGTACCGTAGCCCGCCCGCACTGCCTGCACATGTGGTGTACAGGGAGCATGCACCGCTCCCTGCTTACACCACTCGGGCCTGCATTCTGCAGCCTGTCAGTCCTCGTGGCTATGCTCATCAGGCGCTGCAGCTTGTCTCGGTACTGTTGGGGCCAGGTGGGCAGCACCGCACCTAAAGGACAGACTCGCACATATCTGCCGCTCTAACCAACCGCAGCGCATGCTGGCGTTGCTGCAGTAAGCTTGGTTAGAGCTGCAGCTTAGAGCGGCAGATATGTTGCTTGCTTGCACCCGTCATGCCACACGTAAAAACGCAATGTGTGATTCGTCAGGATGTATTTCGGTTGGATGGAAGGGGTAAGGCGCACGAGACAGCGCCGAAAGGTGTAAGTAACTGCAGGTATTCGTTAACCAGTGGGGGCCCCCCCGCCATTGGGGTCCACACCTCAACTGGTTTCCCCTCAACCCACGCCCAAGGGCGTATTCTTCTTCTTCTTCTTCTAAGTAACTGCAGGCCTGCGGCGGTGACTCGACGTGGCGAGGTGGGCGGCCGCCCCCAAACTTGTTTCAACCAAGGTCCAAGAAGAGGGCACAATTGCATACGGGCTTGCAGATTGCCCCATTTGCACTCTCTGCTGCGTCGATTGTGCCTGCACCTTGCAGGCCGGAGCACAGCCGGCGCACAGGCGTCTGAAGCCGGTGCTTGGCAAGCGCAAAGGGTGGCTGGGCTGCTGCAACGCCCTGTCGTGAGCGTCACTTAGGCAGACACGCCAGCTCCTGATGGCTTGCTGAAGCTTGGATGTTACAGGGTCAGCAACAGGCGGAGTGTGCGGCAGCGCGGCGGCGCCGCGGCGTGCTGTGCGCGCCGTCCCGAGTGCTGCTCACCTGCAGGCCCCACTGGCTCATCCCACACCCTGTGCTACATTGTCCATAACTGCTCGTAGGCTTCACTGGGCGCTTCGCAATGGAGACCTCTCTGCGACTGGCTGCCGTGCCCTGCAGCGCTCGGCCAGGGCCGGCACCACGCAGCAGGCGCCACCCTGCGCCGCGACATTTGCGCAGACTCGCCGTCCGGACGGATAGCACTGCCGCGAGAGAGCAAGCGGTGGGTCCACTCCCGTCGCTGTTTTGGTTGCCAGGCATTGTTGCTTGCGAGGCGGCTGGACCCGCCTCGTGCGTTGCACATTTACCGGTGGGCCTCTGACAATGATTGGGTGCGCTGCCGTTGGTCTGCAGGTCAGCGCTGGCGGCAGCGCCGCGGCGCTAGGCGGCTCGCCTCTCGCGGCAGCGGCAGCAGCGGCAACAGCAGCAGCAGCAGCAGCAGCAGCAGATGAGCGCATACAGGGGCTTGGGGAGGTAGCGGCGGCGGAGGCAGCAGCGGAAGCCGAGACCAGGGCACAGCTGTCTGCGCCCGAGCGCCTGCGCCGCCTGCAGCCGGCACCCGACGCCTCGCGGGTGCGGCGGGAGCGACAGCAGCAGCCGCCGATTGAATACGACCCGGCAGCCGCAGGTGTGTATGGCAGGGCCAGCGCATGTGCGCAGATTCTGGCTGCCACGTGCTGCATACGGCTTGGCAGCTCGCTGGTGGCTGGGCCGGGGGGAAGTGGAAGGGTCAGCCAGCCGTACAGCACCTCTGTAGTGCCACCTGACCCCGTTCTGTGCGTGCACCCTGCTTCCTTGGCGCCCCCTGCAGAGGCCTACTTCCGCGCGCACCCCCTGCTGGTGGCGCGCCGCGTGGCGCAAGTGGGAACCTACCTGCTGCGCTTTGCCACCGCCCTGGTCTCCGCGCAAGTGGACGCAGCCATCCTGGGCGTCCGTCGGCTGCCCGGGGTGAGTGAGCCTCTTCTTGAGTCGCATGTAGGGTATGCCGCTGCGCGCGCCGAAGCAGTGCTGTGGCCGCGGCAATGGCCGCCGCTGTTGCAGGCGGGGTGAACCGCAGGGGCGGCATGCCGCTGCGGCACACCCGGGCTGGGCTTCTCTCAAGCCGTGACCGCCATGCCATGCCACCCGCTCTCCTCTCCCCCCGGTCTCCAGGCCGATGCTCCGGCACTGGTACTGCAGGGGCTGGCAGTGAAGCTGGGGCCCACTTTTGTGAAGCTGGCGCAGACGCTGAGGTGTGCTGAGCGGGGTGGGAGTGGGTGGGGGCGGTGCGTGTGGTGGCGGTGACGCCATGGCTGGCCCGCTTTGGTGCAGCTTAGCTGGCGCAGGTTCTCATGTTGGTAGGCATTGGCGGTGCGGGGGCCAACCCTTTCGAAGCTGCCTGCAACACTGAAGAGGTGCTGTGTGGGGTGCGGCGGCAGGGTTGTGTTGTGGTGTGCTCCGGTGAAGCTGGGAATCAGCACAACGTGGCCCCCCTCTGGCGCCCCCTCCCACCTGCTCCTTCTGGCCCCACCCCTCCTCGCCCTGCTCGTACCTCTCCCCCACCCAACTTCTCCCCCTGCAGCATGCGCCCCGACCTGATTGGGGAGGGCTACGCCGCCGCCCTGGGCGAGCTGCAAGACAACGTGCCCCCCTTTGACACGCAAGAGGCCTGGGCCATCATCGAAAAGGAGCTGGGGGCGCCGGTGGGCGAGATCTTTAGCGAGATCACGCCGCAGCCAATTGCCAGCGCGTCGCTGGGGCAGGTGCGGGGGGGCTGGGGCAGGAGGGGCTGCTGTGGGCGGCGGCGGGTGGGGTGGGGTGGGGGCACGGGGGGGGGGGGTAGCGTGGGGCATGTGGGGTAGGTTTGCCAGCGGGGGTTAAGGGAGGTGAAGGGGCGGGGGGTGGGACACGGCTGAGGTGCGGGCACGCCCTTCAAAGAGAGCTGGGGGCAGGTAGGGGGCGCAGTAGAAGAAGGGGCTGGGGCTGGAGGAGAGGAAGGGGCATTGGCTGGGGGCAGGCTGTGGCCAGGGCAGGCACCGTCCACGTCACCCATCCTCTTGCTGACTCGCACCCATGACCTGGCGCTGCCTACTTCTTTCGCCTGGTCCCCCCCGTTTCGCCTGGTGCCGCCCCCTGAAGTGAAACAACCGCGCTGTGTGCCGGCGGCTAGCAGGTGGCGCCTCCCCTTCCAGTGTTCAGCCCCCTCCGCGATCCAAGCAGTACCGCCCCCTCCCCCCTGTTGGTACCGCACAGGTGTATCGTGCCACCCTGGCGGCCGACGGGCAGCAGGTGGCGGTGAAGGTGCAGCGGCCGGGGGTGGAGGGCACCATAGGGCTGGACGTCTTCCTGCTGCGCCAAACCATTGGGGCGGTGCAGAAGGCGGCGGGCATCCGGCGCGACCTCCGGTGCGCGCTGCTTGGATTTGTTCTGGGGGGCAGGGCGGTTTGGTTGGATGGGCGGCCTACCAATCCACCCAGACTTACAGCACTGGGTGTACCATTTGGGCGCTCCTGTCTGATGCTGGCAAGTGCCCTACATTCCCCTCACCCCCTTGGCTCCTCCTGCGCCATCTTTTAAACGTCCCGCAGCGTCCTGGCGGACGAGGTGGGGCGGTCCCTGTATGAGGAGCTCGACTTCCGGGTAGAGGCGGCCAACGCGGCAGAGTTCCGGCGCGCGCACGCCTACATGCCCTTCATCTCGGGTGCGCGTGTCCTGAGCTTTCCTCTTTGCTTATCTGTTGTTCTTGCTGCACCAGGGGGCAGAGTTCCGGCGGGCTCACGCCTGCATGCCCTTCATCTCTGGTGAACCCTCTCTCCCCATTCGTTGAGCTGTTTGCCTCTGCGTGTGTTGGGGGGCATGCGGAATTTGTACGTGTGGGTGCTTGCAAGGCTGCACTGTGCTGACAGCAGAGCGTGCCTTTCCTACCAGGAAGCAGCTAGCGCCGGCTCCTGCTTCAGCCGCCTTGAAGTCCAACCGGCACCCCGCCCTTGAACCGTCCATAACCCCAACCCCTCCCCCCTGCCCGCTATCCTCTGCCCTTCGCAGTGCCCGGCACCATGTGGCGCTACACCACGCGGCACGTGCTTGTGTCAGAGTGGGTCGACGGGCGCAGCCCCACGCAGCTTCTGGCGGCCGCAGAGGCGGCGGTGACGGGGGCGGCGGAGGAGGAGGCGCGGCGGGGGGCGCGGCGGCGTGTGCTCAGCCTCGTGCGCATGGGCGTGCAGTGCTCTCTGGCGCAGGTGGTTGGGAGAGGGGGGTGTCAGGCAGGGGAGGAGGGCAGGGTTGGTCACTGTGTGCAGGGCGGGTGTGTGGTGGTGTCGGCTGCGCCTCGCCTGCGGCCCCCAAAGCAACAAGGCATTGTGTAACAATGGTGCAGCCAGGCCATGCGGCCTGCCCCGTGCGGCTGGCACTGCCTGGTCTAGAACCGCCCTGTGCTTGAGCGGCCGGGGCTGCTGCAGGCCGGCCCCTGCCGCTGGGAGTGCATCTCTCGAACCCTGCACTGCCAGTGGCTCTCTGACGGCGACCTCCCCCTGCCCCTAGTCCCCCGCCCATTTCTGCCCCTGCCACTGTACACTGCACCTTGCTTAAGCCAGCATACAGCCAGCAGCGGCGCTGTGACGCCGACCTCCCCTGCTCCCGTCCCCCGCCTGCCCCTGCCCTGCAGCTCCTGGTGACGGGAGTGATGCACGGGGACCCACACAGCGGCAACCTACTGCTCAGAAAGGTGTGTGCGTGTGTGTGCGATGCAGCGGGGATGGGGAGCTGGCAGTGCACAGCAGCTCCCCGCCCGCTTCCCGGCCTGCCTGCCTTGCCGGCTGCCACCTGGGGCACCCCTGCCACCTCCCCCTGCGCTTTGTGGACCCACTATGTTGTGTTCCTGCCGGCACGCGATGCTGACCCACGGTCCCCCAGCCCCGGCCATGCATTGACCACTTGCCGCCTGCCCGCCCGCCCGCTCATGTGCTCCCGCAGGTCGACGGCCGCCTCTGCTACCTCGACTTCGGTCTGGTGGTGCGGGTCACCCCGGAGCACCGGCAGGCAATGATGGTGGGTGGGCAGGCGGGAGGTGCAAGGGATGGGGTGGTTGAAGGGGGCAGGGCTGGGGCAGCTTGGAGAGGGGGCACGGGGGCTGGGTGGGGTGATTTTGGTGGCAGTCGGGAGTCGGGGGCGGGGTCGAGCTCCAATAAGGTGAAATCTGTGCATGGCAAGCGCTACCACTGCAGTTGCGGGCCCTTCAGCCAACATGGTCCCCTGCTCGCCTTCCTCCCCGCCCTCAATGCCTGACTGTGCTCGTCTCCGGGACCCGAAGGCGCCCTTTCCTCTCCCTTGCTCCCTCCCTTGCCCCCCGCCCTCTATCTTTGCTCCGCTTCTTTGAAAGGCGCTGCATCCTGTGCGCTCGTGCATCCCGGGGGGGGGCTTTCCTCTCCCCTGCCACCTCCCTTCCCCCCTTGCTCAACCCCCTTCCTCCTCCACTGGTGCTCACCTTCTGCAGTCTGCGCTGGTCCACCTGTCCTCCCTGCCCACTCCCTCCGCCCTTGCCCAATCTTCATCTGCTGCCTCCCCTCCCCTCCCCCGGTGCCCCGCAGTCTGCCCTGGTGCACCTGGGCATTGGTGACTGGGAGAAGCTGGTGGGGGACATGGCAGCACTGGACCTGCTGCGGCCCGGCACCGACAAGTGAGAGTGTGATGCGTGCCGCCTTGCATCTATGCAAAATGCGGGTGTTCGGGGGGTAGGGGGTGTGCAGGGCGCTGGACCTGCTGCGGCCCGGCACCGACAAGTGAGCACAGCACGCTGAGCAGGCCCCATGTGTTAAGTCAGGGGGTGTGGTGAGGGTGGTGGGATAGGGGACATGGCAGCACTGGACCTGCTGCGGCCCGGCACAGACACGTGAGCACAGCATGCTGAGCAGGCATCAGTGCATGCAACTCAGGGGGTGTGGGGTGAGGGGTGGTGGGAGGAAGCGGTGTGCTGGCGCTGGGCCTCCTGCGGCCGGGCACTGACAAGTGGGAGCTGTGTGGAGCAGGCCCCATGCATCCACCCAGGATATATGTATATATACACATATATATATACATATAGATATATATAGATATAGATAGATAGAGAGGATGGGGGACTTGCAGGCTCGGGACCCACTGAGGCCTGGCACAGACAAGGTAACCTGCACTGGCCTCTCCCTAGTCATTGCCTCGTGTCATCACCCCCCCACCCCCACCCTCCACCCACCTCCTTTTGCACCCCGCAGGGAGCAGCTGGCAGTTGACCTCCGGAACGAGTTCACAGCGGTGACACCCTCTGCACCCCACCTCTTCTCATGCCTACCCCACTGCTGCCCCTCCTCTAAACCCCCGCAGGGAGCAGCTGGCAGTGGACCTCCGGAACGAGTTCACAGCAGTGATGGCAGAGGCGGAAGCGGCTTCAGACGACGGCGCCAGCGGCGGCATCGACCTCGCGGCAGGCGAGCCGCAGCTGCAGAGCGTGCTGCCCCTGCTGAGCCTGACCACGACGGCGCTCAGCTTTGGCACCCTCACGCGCGTCCTCTTCCGCATCGCCTTCCGCTACAGGCGAGGGGGCAGGGCGGCAGGACCAGGATGTGCTGTGCGGGGCAAAGGGGCGGGGTGGGCTGGGTTGGTAAACCTGCTCCCCTCCTCTTCTGCATCGTTTTGTGATAGGGAGCAGGGCTGATGAGGGTGAGGTCACGCCAGGGCTGCCTTGTTGCCGCCCCAGGCGCTGCTCCCCTCCCACTCCCCCCGTGGTGCTGCGCGCCCCACCCAGGCACAGCTTTCCAACCCCACCATTCCCGCCCTGGCCCGTTTCGCCCCTGCCCCAGGTTCCTGCTGCCCTCCTTCTTCCCCCTGGCTTTGGTGCTCCATCCAGGCACAGGCTGTCATGCCCATCCTCTCCCCTACTCCTCTTTAGCCCCCCTCCAGGTTCCTCCTCCCCTCCTACTTCCCCCTGGTGCTGCGCGCCGTCTCCTCCCTGGAGGGTGTGGCGCTGTCGGTGGATAAAAACTTCAAGCTCATCTCCGCAGGTGGGTGTAGCAGTGTGGCCGCCTTGTTTCCGTGAGGGGGAGGGGAGGCGAGCGGCGCTGTTGTTGGGTGGCATCAAGCTTGTCGGGCAGGTGCTGGGGACAGTACAGAGGGGTGGGTCGCGCATGACGATGGGTGGACAGGCGCGGCACAGTCATCGCCCCACCTGCCGGCATGCATCTCAACCCACCCACTTTGCTCGTCCTTTCTTGCCCCACCCCCTCCACCCTCTCCCCTGCAGGCATGCCTGTGGCGCTCAACCAGCTCCTGTCCGACCGGCGGCCCTCACCCCTCCCTGTTTCATCGCCTTACCCGTTGTTGCTCCCTGCCCGCTCTCCCTCCACCCTCTCCCCTGCAGGCATGCCCGTCGTGCTCAACCAGCTGCTCTCCGACCGGCGGCCCGCGGCCCAGGCGCTGCTGCGCGAGCTGCTGCTGAACGCAGACGGCACGCTGCGTAGCGACGCCACCACGCAGCAAATCCTGCAGGTGGGGTGAGCAGCTCTGTCTCATTTTGTTCGTGGTGCAGGGTCTTGGGGCGGAGTGTGCATGCGTGTACTGCGGCATCACACCAAGGTGCCCAGCCGCTCTGTGCACTGGTACTAGCAACTGGTACATTGTTTTTTTTTGTCTGTGTGGTGTGGTCGGGAGGAATGTGAACGTGGATGGCGCGCTGCGCAGCGACGCCACCACGCAGCAGATCCTGCGGGTGGGCTTGTTATGAACAAGTGTGGGTGGTTGGGTAGGCTCTGGTAGTTGTGGGGTCGCGGCCTGCTGCCAAACGCCGCCATGCAGCCGTTTCTGTGGGCACATCACGCAATCCCCTTGCAGCTTGGAGGAGCTCACATGGGGGCAGGACGGATGAGGCAGTGTGGGCTCGCCGCTGGGTTGGCCGTGGCCACCCCTCCCTGCCACCACCTGCCAGTGCTTAGCCGCCCTGGCCCCATCCGCCCACTGAGCCTCTGCCACCTGCCCACCTTGGTCTTTGCCTCGCCCGTCCCTTCCACCACTAGCCCTTGCTTCGGCCGCCCCTGCCCCATCCACCCCACCAGCGCCCCCGCGCCTCTGCCCTCCACCCCACCCTGATATTGCCCTTGCTCTCCCACCCCTACCCACCTTGCCTGCCCCGCCCCCACCCGCCTTGCCTCGCAGGTCTGGCTGGCGGCCGCCGACCAGGCAGCAGCGGCGGCCGCCGGCGACGAGGTGGGCGTCAGCACCTCCCCCGCCGGCGCCGGCAGCCTGGTGGCCTGCCTGGCCATGGGGGCGGGCAGCAGCCCCGAGGAAGCTGCCAGCTCAGCGGCGGCGGCGGCAGCGGCGGCGGCCCCGGGGGATGCGGGGCTGGATCTGGCTGCGCTGCTGCTGGATGGGCGCAATGCGCCGCTGCGGCGCATCGCAATGGACGCCAACCCCGCCAAGACGATCAGCAGCATGGCGCCCGCCATGCGGCAGCAGCTCAAGGAGGTGTGCGCTGTGCTGGCGCTGAGGTGGCAGCGGTGCAGCTGGGGGTGTGCTGGCGCTGAGGTGGCGCTGCGGAGGCAGCGGTGACAGCTGGTGCTGAGGTGGCGCTGCGGAGGCAGCGGTGACAGCTGGTGGAGTGCTGGCGATGTGTTGGCGCTGAGGTGGCAGCGGTGCAGCTGGTGGTGCGCTGGTGCTGAAGTGGCGCAGATCTGAGCATGGGATTGCGCATTGGGGCGGCGCTCGGGCTGGGCGGGGTGAGCTGGCACTTACCACCACCACCGTACTTCACCGCCTTGTTGCATTTGCCTACCCCACACCTCCTCCCCCACCCCCACCCCCACTGACAGATCTTGGTGGAGGCGGTGGGCAGCGGCGGCGCGGCCTCACGCCTCACCGACCCCTCGCCCGCGGCGCGCGCCCAGCGCAAGCGCCTCTTCCTGCTTTTCAAGTGAGGGGGCCGTGTTGGTGTTGTGCACGGTGGGGGGGTGTCGAGGGTGCTCAACCTGTGGTGCGCTTGTTTTGGAAGCCGTGCTGACGGTGCGCCTCCTCCTCCTCTTCAAATAAGGGCCCTGCTGAGGGTGCATGCTGGCTGGCTGTCTTTGCTGCACCCTGCTGTTGTGGGTGGGGAAGCTCGATGCCTTGTGCTGCTGTGCTTCAAAGCGCCTGCTCCTGCTGCTTCAAGTGAGGGCCCGCTCTCTGAATTCCGCCCGCTTTGAGGTGCCCGTGCCGTTGCGGCACGGTGCCTGACGGTGCTTCGCATTTTGGCCGCTGGCGTGGGCTCCTCCTCATCCGCTCGCCCAAGAAGCTGCCAGGAAGCTGCCTGCCTGACCGCTGCCGCCTGTGTGCACCCCCTCTGCTCCTGGCGTCTCCCTCTCCTCCGCAGGAGCTCCCTGGGCAAGGTGTTTAGAAGCCCGCTGGGCAGCATCCTGTCCCTGCTGGCCTTCTCCGCCTCCGTGCTGCTTGCCATTGCCAAGATGAGGGCCGGAGAGTGGATGCAGCGGGCCATGGCGTCGCTGCGGCAGCGGCGGCAGCAGCAGCAGCAGGGCGGCGGCAGCAGCGGGGGCAGAGAGGCTGCGCCGGCAGCGGTGCCGGCTGGACTGGCTTGAAAACTCTTTGAACATACTGCAATGACTGCCTCTATTGAACGGCCTCCCTTGGTGTCAAGTTGCAACAGCCCAGAACCTGGCTTGGTGCTTCTGTACGTGCGGTCTTAGGTGTTGAGAGAGACCACCCGCCTGGCCTGCGGCCGGCCAGCCAGCGCCCTGCCAACACCCCCAAGCGAGCAGGCCGAGCACACCGCCCGCTCTGGGGTCTGCTGCATTGCATCTGGCGCCGCTTGCGGCATGAGCCGGGCGTACAGCTATGTACAACCACATCAGAACTAGGGCGGGCGCATATACAATAGACGTGACGGGTGAAGCATGCATTTGCAAGCCGTGGCTGTGGGAATGCGAGCAGCGCGGGGCCTGCCTGGGTAAGACATCATGTGTGTGGGGGGCGCGCCCTATGCATGCACATGCTGATGCCGCGCTGTTGCAGGCTTGCTTTGCTTCCTGGCCAGTTTTGTAGCGGGCGCCGGAATGCACCGCGCCCCCTGGCTGCTCAACAGAAAGCCGTGTTTGCAAGCTCGCCCATGTCACTTGGGCGTGGCAGGTGGTCAGCCGCATGCGCTTCCGACACCGCTCTGTGTTGCTCCAGAAGGGTGACCGGGGGAGGGGAGCGGAGGCTGCTTAGCAGAAGCTCTGCCTGGGCAGACCTTGCGATGCCCCCTCAGGCGTTGCAGGTGATCTGGATCTTCTGGCCAGCCTCGCAGTGGCCATCCACGGGGCAGCCGTACCAGTTCTGCTTGGGCAGGGCAGGGGGCAGGGGCGGGAAGGGGAGGTGAGGGCAGGGTGGGGGGGACACTAGCAAAGCCACCCGGGCGCAGGAGGCCCGTTTCTTTCAGGCGGGTAGGGCTGGCAGGCCACGGCTGGGCAGGATATGCTGGGCGTGTTATGTAGAGGCAGGGTATGGGCAGCAGTTTGGTGAGTTGACGCCTCGCAGGAGATGGATGGCTCGATTTTGATTACAAACTGGGGCCGCCCCCACCCGCCGTCCCCCCTGGCCTGTCTACAGGAGATGGCTACTGTAGACAGCCAGGGGGGGACGGCGGGTGGGGGGGACCCCCAGTGCAGGCACGGCAGGGGCTGGCAGGGCGGCCGGCAGGTGGTGGGGATCCTTCATAAACCAGCGGGTAGGACAGGGCAGGAACAAGCACACGATAGGAGATGCAAAAAAGGAAGAGGCAGGGCGTTTGGGGCAGGGCAGGCCGCACACAGAGGAAGCAAGCTGAGCAAGCAAGCGGTGGCAGCAGGCGGGGGCAGCAGGCGGGGGGAGCCGCGCCGTTCAGTGAAAGCAATCACAAGCGGCAAGCAGGTTGGGTCCCAGTCCACCGGGGCCTGAGCTCTGGGGCAAGGCTCGGCGGCAGCCTGGGCAGGGAACAAGGCATGCACATGGAGCGCGCACACACAAACACAATGGAATGTAAAGAGATGTTGAAGAGATGATACACAGATGATACACACGCAAAGAGATAGAAAAGGAGCTCACGTCGCCCTTGGTGCTGGAGTCGCAGGTGAAAGTCCAGGTGCCGCCTGGTGGGAGAGGCAAGCAGCGAGAGGGGGTGGGGAGGCCCAACAGCAAGAGTGAGTTGGCAGCAGGCACTGCTGGTGCAGGGAAGGGGAGGCAGGAGGGCGCTGGGCCACCCCATTGGGCACACACACATCCCACCCATGGCCCACTCGCGCGGTCGTGCCGTGCCTGGCTGCCTGTGCCGCCCTGCAGGCCCCTTGGCCACCCAGCCAAGCGCCCCTCCGCTCGCTCGCATGTTGGCTTCTCCTCAAGTAGCCTTCAGGCAAGCACGGCAGCAGCGGCAGAATGTTTGGGCCCACCCAGTCCCCTCCGCCTGCTCACTCACCGTCCACAGGCTCGACCATGACAGTATGGGGGGCGTCGGGTGAGGGTGGGCACTGGTCCGAGGGGAGCTTCCACACGCCGTGCATGCCTGCAAAGGCAGCGAGTGTGTGGGGGCATTCCGTGTTCAGTGCCACAGGCCGTGCAGGCCTGCAAGGCGGGTGCGACGGGGAGCAGGATGCCGAGGAGCAGGGGGCTGAAAGAGGTGTGGGCATGAGAAGCAGGGCATATGAGCAACCACTGGGTAGTGCTATGGTGGCAGGCCAGCGCAGCACAGCAACGGTGGTTGACTGGCCACAGGGAGTGTGCCGGCACTTCGTGACAGAGCCGCAACACAGCATATCTCCTTGCTGCTCCCCACCCCCCTCGGTCTCAACCCCCTTCTCCTCCCGTCTCACGAGTCCTACTGGCTCCGTGGACATGTAATAATGATGATGATGATGATGAGCATGCGCCTGACCACCTCACCAGTCCATTTGAACACAACAGTGTCGCCCGCAGCCGCTTGCTTCGGCATGTAGTTCTGGCCCTGCCGCAGGGGTCCGGGATGGCGTGGCACGCAGGACGGGGGGGTGTGAGGACAGGCCGCAGGGGGTGAGCAGGTGACATGGCAGGCCAGCCCTGGGTTGCATTTCACCTTGGGTGGTGCTAGCTCTTGGAAAAACTGGCCCGCACACTAACAGCCCTGATCCTAGAGGCTAGAGGCTTGGAACCACGACTGCTGTGCCCTGCCCTGCGCAGCTCAAGGGCGCGTGCCCGCCCGTCTGCCCGCCCGCCCGCCCAGGCACTCACCGGCGCCCACGTGAGGTCCGTCTGGGCGGCTGCAGGGCAGGCAGGGGCAGGAAGATCAATCAATCAACCGATTACATTTCAAATCCACGGGGAGCCAGCAACGGGAAGAGCAGCAGGTGGGATGCTGGGAGCTGACTAGGCGGGAGGCTGGAAGGCTCCCTTCTGGCTCCCTCGGACCCTGCTACGGGCCGCGTTCGCAGGCCGACGGAGGCTGCAACGCCCTGCAACGCGCAGTGCGGCAGGCTGCTCTGCATCTGGTGCACGAGGCCAGGCAGGGAAAGCGCCCCCGCACCTTGGACCGCCGCCGCCACTGCCAGCAGCGCCAGAGCAACAACGTGGGCCTTCATACTTCCTTCTTATGACCCCTCTGATATATACCGAGCAATGCGAGGCAACTTGGCTCGGGGGGTTCCAGCAGCATGGATGCGCTGACGTGGCGCTGGCGGCGACGCTGAGCGAGCACGCCACCAGGCTTGCAAGTGCTCCACAGTTCATGCCTCCTCTTTACATTCCGACTTTGGACAGCAGCCACAGGTTGGCCACAAGCAGCCACGTGGCAGCAAGCACTTGCAGGCCACACAAGTCGGTGCACAGGCACACCTCCCGCAGGCACGCATCCGCCGCCGCCCACAGCCGAACTGCTGCCCGCCAGCACCGCTCGCTGGCCCACTGCACCCGCCCTTGCCCCTGCCCCTGCTGCCGCCGCCGCTGCCGCTGGTAGTGGCTCGCAGCTGCACGCGAGGCGCGCTGGTCGGTGGTGTGAGCGGCAAGCAGTGTGGGGAGCAGGATGCCACAGAGCAGCTGCTGGAAGTTGAGTAGGCACACACACTGCTCCAGGCTGCCAACGCCTCCTGAAGCAGCCGCAGGCGGGGGGAGTGGGTTGGGAGGGGAAGGGGAGCAGAGTGAGGGCGGCAGGCTGGCAGAAAGCCTTGCAGGTTGGCACCCACATCAGCCCTCATGGCTGTGCTACTGTGCATAATTGAAGACGGTGAGAGAGGCGCCGTGCACGTCTCGTCTGGTCGGTGCCGCTATTTGCATCCCTTGGGAAGCGGGCTGATTCGAGGCAGCGTGGAAGGCAACCAGGGCAGGCACCGCCATGCGCCAGCGCATGCCAGATCAGCCAGCCAGCCAGCCAGGCACACGTCGCTGCCCCGCTCACCGGCTGCTGCTGGGTTGGCGACGACGGCTTGTGGTGGGATGAGCGAGGGCAGCAGATCCAGGTAGCTCCACAAGGCGGCGACCCGCCGGCAGGACAGGGGGTCTTGGAGTGCCGGGGTGCCGCAATAGCCGGCGCTGTTGGACGAGAGACCCATCACCACGCACTGCTGCACTAGCACCGCCAGCGGCGGCAGCTGCAGCACCGCCCCCGCCAGCGAGCCGGCAAGCACACGAGTGCCTGCGGGCAAGACGGGGATGGGGGGCGGGGGTGGGGGAAGGTGCGGCACAGCATGGGTGAGCAGACGGCTTGGCTTGACAGGCTAGTAGGGCGGGAGCGGTCAGCCCGCCCACCGAGGGGCGGCTTGCAAGGCAGCAGTGCGTGGTAGCGGTGGATCCCGGCCTGCGGGACTGTCCCTCACCTGATCAACCCTTCAACCCCTTCCCCCAACTCACCTAGCTCCCTCCCTCCCTCCACAGCCAACTGCTCACCCCCACTCCCTCCTCCCACAGCCGCTGCCTCACGTACAGCAATACGCATCACAGCACGGCACGGCACAGCACAGCACAGGCACAGGCACAGGCACCACACAACACAGTGCTGCTGATAAGGCGTGCAGCCTGCACAGCCAACCGCTCACCCGAGGCAATGCACAGCACAGCACAGCACAGCACAGTGCCGCTGGGCGGGAGTGGCCCTCTTGAGTTACCCCAGGCCATGCGAAGCACAGCACGGCACAGCACAGCGGCAGCGGCCTCACCTGAGGCGATGCGCAGCCAGTCCCGCATGGCCCCCGCTGCCCCAGGGCTGGCGGGGCTGTAGAGCAGGGCGGCCACTCCCTCCTGCGCGCGGGCATTGGTTGGCGCAGTGAGTCGGCAGCAAGGCAGCACAGGCACAGGAAGGAGGATTAGGTGGCTGAGGCAGGCGGCTGCACGCCGCAAGGCACCGGTGCACGCTCTGGTGGACCGCAGAATAAAACAGTGCGCCCTCTCTGCCATGAGTGAAGGCACCGGTGCATGCTAAGCTGGCCGGCGGGCGCACGACCGGCCGGCAAGCAAGCATGCGCCCCTCTGCTTGCCCACCCCGCCCAAGTCAAAGTTGGGTCTCTCCTGCGCAGACGTCCGCCCACCTGGCTGGAACGGGAGCTTGGGGAGCTGGACATCACGATGCGCAGCAGGGTGATGCAGAGCGCGCGGTGGCGGAGCCAGACGGCATGAGGCACACGATACGCCAGCAGCATGCAGCACAGGGTGAGGGCCAAGGTGGCGGCCTGGCGGGCGTGCTGCCCAGGCGACAGCGCCAGGGCGGTAGACCACCACAGTGTGGCTTGCATCACTGCTGCCATTGACACGGCCGCCTGCTCCACGCGCCGCACCGATGCCTGGCGGGGCGGCGGCGGCGGCGGCGGCGGCAGCGGAGGCGACGGCGACGGCGGTAGCCACGGCGCCAGGACCCGCGCGACGGGCAGCTCCGCTGTCAGCGTGAATTGCGCGGCAGAGCCGCTCATGGGGGCGCTCGTGGCGCTTCCCATCCGGGAAGCGGCGTCTGAGCCTCCACAAGGCTATCGCCACAGGGCCCTTTCAATGCCCTGCGTGGATGGTCCTTCCAATGCCCCTGTTTGAAACCTTTGACTCAATAGCAAATGGCCATCATGAACTAACGAGAGGGCTTATGCGCGCTGCGTACACGTACAGCCGCTGCTCTGCCAAGGCATTCTGAACTCTCACTTTCAATTGCAAGAAGGTGTGTACCCAGGGTTCGTTCGCCAACGCGCTGTGTCCGGCGGTGCACACAACTTTTACCGCCGCTGCCGCCGCCGCCGCCGCCACTGACCGCCCGCCGCCGCCTGCTTCAGCTGCCCTTTCAACAACATCCCAGATTGGCAGTGTGGAGAGGACAACCTCCCGTCAGTGGGAAAGCCGTCGAAATCAGCGCTGATGGCTCCCGCCCTTCCCAGACCGGATTTGTCGTTCTGCCATCCACTGCTACGCTGCCGCTTGCTTGTGGCATGGGCAGAGAGCGGCAAAAGCGGGTCGCATGTGATCACAACACTCCGCCCTCCTCACAGTGCCTCTACTCACCTGCCACTCGATTGATTCCATGCCTGCTCTTGCACATGGCTCCTCCTCCACCCCCCGTTCAGCTGCCGCGTGCCGGGTGCTTGTGCGGCCTGCCCTGCTCAGCTGCAAGCAGTCGCCCTGCCCTGCGGCCACTAGCCGTGCTTGCCGCCAACACCTTCCCGGGGCTCCCACCCATCCGCTGCCTGCCCAGCAGCGGACATGCAACCCTCTCCCCAGCCATTTCCCGCCCACCTGCCCTGCCCCGCCGCATGCAGCCGCCCCCTCCCCATCCGCCACTGCTCAACTACTGCTTGCCCAATGCCTGGCGGGCTCATTGTGTTACAAGAAGAGGCCTGCGCACAGCATAGGATGCACGGCCTGCTTTGGTGGGGCGTGGTGCACCAAGGAGGAGGGGAGTGGGGTTCCATATTGGATGTGTGTGGGGGGGAGGCGGTGGCTTGGCACATAGTGGAGAGGACACACTGACAAGGGGTGCGGCGGGGAGGAAAGCGGGGAGAGGCTCTTGAAAATGCTGCTCCCTGGGCAATGGTACAAGCAGAGGAGAAGCGGGGCGGGGGGCGGGGGCCACACCTGGTGGGTGCTGTACACTGCACAGAATATGCGTTCAAAGGGACGGGGGGCGGAGGGGGAGTGCGCGCATTGGCTGCTCGCCCAGCCTCCCTTGCATGGGTGGTGCGTGACGGGTGTGTGCCGGCAGGAAAAGAATGCAAAGCGGGGGTGGGGCAGAAATGTTGCATCATGAATGTGCGCGGTGTGCGGCGCGCGTGTGTGAGAGCGCATTCCAGTGTCGCACAGACAGGGGGCGGGGAAGGTGCGTTTGTTCGACGTGTTTTGGTGCCTTGGGGAAAAAGGCGCGCCGTTCGTTGTCCAATGGCTGCCAGGCGGGGAGGAAACGGGAGGCCGGGCAAAGGGAGACGAGGTGAACCCACGGGAGTGTTGCTGGCAGGCAGCGGTGCAGTGCAAGCAGAGGGGAGCAGCGGGAGGGAGGAGGGGTGCGGTGCAGGCGAGGGCGGTTGTGACGCGCCACGCGGCACGTGGGAACAGGTAATGTTCGTTTCGATTCGACTAGGGGCGGGGGGCGGGGGACAGGGGCGGGGCACAAGGGGGCGGGATTGGGTGAGCGGGTGGAATGTGAGGAGGCACGTGGCCTGCCCGTGGGAGGGCAGGGGGCACCTGGGGATGACATGAAAAGGGGTGGCTGCAAGGCACGGTGGGGTGGTGCGAAATGCGGCGAGGAGGAGTGAGAGGACAGGACACTAAATGGGGGAGGGGGGCTTGTGCCAAGTGCGCCAGTTGGGGCAAGCAGCAGGGACAGACAGGGGGTGATGCCCGGTGGGGAGGGGGTGGTGGCTTGGGCGTGCATTCAGAAGGGTGCCAGAGCAGCAAAGTGCGCGGAGGAGGCAGATGCAAAGGCGGTTTGAAGGATGGCTGGCAAGAAGAGCAGGTTGGGATGAACCAAATCGGATTGCGCTGCATCTCTCCTGAGGTCAGTGGGCGGTGGGGTGCTCTAGTTTGGGGCATACAGGCAGGCAGGTGGGTGAAGGGAAGGGGGCCACAGCCGCTCCGCAGGCAGCCACAGCAGCGGCGGCAAGAGGCGACCGGGGCATGCAGGTGCAGGAGCAACGTGAGGAGAGCGTAGTGCGGGGGCAGGGAAGAGGGGGAAGGAAGCGGCGGGCGGCCGAAGAGCATGAAATCATAAAATCATGATGTGCTGGGGGGTGCGCTCACTTTCGGTAGGGGGAGATAGTTGCAAAAGCCAGGCAGGGAGGGGCGGGGCAGGGGGCAGCAGCCGTGGCGCAATGGCGCCCAGCGGTGCCACCCTTATGCCCTCCCTCCCGCCCGGGGTGCCGAGGAGCGAATAGTGCGTCCGGCCGCCGCGGCGGGGCGGCGGCGGGGCGGCATGCTGTGACGTGCTGTGTGTGGGGTGGGGTCAGCACAGCAGGTTGTGGCGTGCCAGCAGGCCAGCCACGTCCCAGTCCAGTGCAAACAGCAGGTCCAGCTCGAAATCTGAGAGGGCCTGAGCGTCCACGCGTGTTGCTTGGCTCATGAGGGAGCGGTTGGGGATGGAGGTGCGCACGCCGCACAGCTTGGCACACAGCCAGAGCGCTGCAGGGTTGGGCCGGGGTGAGGGGTGAGGCAGGGTGTGTGGGCAGGGTGTTTCAGGAGGAGGGGGCGTGCTGCTGCAGTGCCGCAGCGGGCGGGCGCGGGCGCCAGGCGGTTGGGTCGCTGCATGCAGGGGGGCATTGCAGCGCGAAGCAGAGCTGGCCAGGTCGCGTGCCGCACTTGAAGCCAGGGTGGCCCCCGCTTGCTGCTGCCCCCAACGCAGAGCCAGCACGCAGGGCTTGTGGCCCCTGCTCTCGCTCACCAGATGCCAGGTAGGTGTAGAGGTGGGGTGCCGAGGCGTGCAGGGTGGTGGCCAGGTCTGGCCGTGCGCCCGCCAGCTCCCGGATGAGCGTCAGAGCACCCAGCAGCACCTCGTCGTCCAGCTGCACCAGCGGCTGCAGCGTGACCAGCTGCTGCCGCCAGGCCTGCGGGGAGGGCGAGGCAGGCGAGAGGGCGGGGCGGGGGAGGGTGAGGCGGGGGGCGGCGGTTGGGCGGCACGCTGATGCGTGTGCCCCTTGGGCTTCACTGTGAGGCGGGACCGTACCGGCGGCACCCGTTTCCCAGCCACACCAAAGCTGCAGTTAGGCAAGTCAATGCCTGGCTCCCAGGCCAGGAGACACCCCCCTGCCCTGCTCACCTGCAGCGCGTACACGATTGGCGCTTCAAGGGACTCGTGCAGGCTCCCTGCTGCTGCGTGCGCTGCTGAGTCGCGGCGGCGACACTGCTCCGGCGTCGGCGGCCCGTCTGCTGCTGCCTCCTCAGTCCCCCCCAGATCCAGGGCTGTCAGGGTAGAGCAGGCGCTGTCCTGGCGCTCCATGTCGCTGGAGTCGGGGTCTGAGGCGGCGGGGGAGGTGGAGGGAGGGCCGCAGGGGCAGCTGGAGGAGGTGGCAGCGGCGGCGCTTGCGTCGGTGTCAGCTGAGCAGGTGGCCACCGAGGCGGTGACATCCCGCTCCTCCCCGGCGAACAGCTTGCGCTTGACGGCGACCTGCAGGAACGAAATTGCGCGATCCAACAGTGCTGGGAAG
This sequence comes from Micractinium sp. NFX-FRZ, assembly GCA_029339195.1. NCBI lineage: Eukaryota > Viridiplantae > Chlorophyta > Trebouxiophyceae > Chlorellales > Chlorellaceae > Micractinium > Micractinium sp. NFX-FRZ. The sequence continues at coordinate 87,428 of JAPTJF010000206.1, forward strand.
GGACCAGGAACGCAGGGAGGCGAGGCGCAGCCCCTTGGCGCTCCCTCTCCCGCGCCCCCGCCTCACCTTGCTGCCGCGGGCCCGCTTGGTGGGGCTGCGCAAACTGGGCAGTGGCATGGCTGCTGTGCCGCGCGTTTTGGCGACCATTCGCGGGCCAGCGAGGGAAGCGGGGCGTTCGGTGGGTGGATGGCTTGCCCCACGAGAGGCTGGCGCGGCCTGAGAGACTCACGGGTCTGCGGTAAACAGTCGGAAGAGGCACAGGGAGCGGTCGAATGGCCAGCGAGTAACGTGGACCGATAGGTGGTGTGCCGCTCACGGAGGGTTCACAGCGCCGCGCGCTTGGCTCGGCGCACTTTTGCCGCGGCATCGCCTCATATCAGATACCCTTCAGTGCCCTCTCAGGTACGGCACGCTGCTCACGGCCAATTTCGAGCCGATTAAATGCAATTCTAGACGGGCAGGTGGCCAACAGGGATGGGCAGGAAGAGGAGCAGAGGGCCCAGAAGGCGAACGGACAGCGGGCTGTGAGGCATTGTTGACCCATTGATTTTCTGGCTAACAACAGGGGCAGCACTGGCTGGCTCGAACCTACATGAAACCTAGTACTCAGGAGTCCTCTGCGGCAGCCTGGGGCACGCGCGGCGGCGGGGCCGCACCAATCGCCGCCAGCTGTGCCGCCTTGGGCGCCGGCAGGCGCCCCGCTGCCACCAGGCGGTGCTGCTCGGCCAGCCAGGCCGCCAGCCCCGCCCACCGCGCCTGCTGCTGCTGCTGCCGCTTGCCACCTGCTGCTGCTGCTGCTTCGGCTGCGACCGCAGGCGCCGCCGCGGGGGGTGCCGCCAGGCGGCAGTGCCCGTGCTCCGCCTTGTAAGCCAGGAGCTCACTGAGGCGGGCATCCCACTCCACATCAGCTGGGCAGCGTTCAAAGCTGTCCAGCTGCACCTGCGGGACGGGGTAGAATGAAGGGATAAAGGAATGGGGGCCAGTGCGTCAGTTGGGGCAGTTTCAACAAGTCAGCAACAGGTGGAAAGGGAAGGTGTGCTGGGACGGTGCGCCACCGGTCACTTTACGTGTGCAGTTAGGCCGGGTCAACAGGGGCATGCAGCACTTCAGCCTGCAGCGCCTCGGGGTGCCGTGGGGCAGTGACGTGCAGGGCTGCCCACCCGGGAGGCAGCTGCCGGCTGAAAGGCCCCCCAGCATCGCCAGCAGCAGCGGTATCTCAGCAGCGGCAGAGGTATCTCCGCCCCCCAGCAGGGCACATAAGGACTGGGGAGGGGCGTGAGGAGCCCAAAACACTGGCCTGGCCGCGGTGGGGCGGCTGCTCCAGGCCGCCCCCGCCCCACCCAGCCGCCTGCCCGTGTCAACTGCTGCACCAAAACGCAGGCATACAAGCCACACAGCCAACACCCGGGGCCCGTGTGCGCACCTGCTGCGCAGCGAGCGCCTTGCGCCGCCTGGGTGGCAGCCATCCCAGCGCGTGCAGCCCCCGCTGGTGCTGCAGCCACTCCCAGAGCTCGCCGGAGCGCTGCAGCGGGCGCGGCGCGGCGGCCAGGCGCTGGCACCACTGCTGCCAGGCGCCCTCCCCCATGTGGGTCACCTCGTCAGACAGCACCCACGTCAGGCCTGCAGGCAGGGAGGCACGCAAGGGCGGGCAGCTGTCAGGGGGATGGATTCAAAAACAACGGTGGGGGGCACAGCCCTGTGGGTGCTACTGCCAGAAAATTGTGGGCCACCTCGTCAACCAGCACCCATGTGAGGCCTGCGGGCAGGCAGGCAGGCAGGCAGGCAGGCAAGGAGGCGGGGGGCAGGCAGCGTTTAGGGCAGGAGGTGTCCAGCACAGCCCTCTTCTGTGTGAGATTGCTGCACTGTGGGTCATTTCTCCGGGCAGCACCCATGTGTGGGCAGGCAGTCAAAGTTCAGCACCACCATTTCATCCACCCATCAGGGATCCCATACCAGACCATGTGTATAGAAGAAGTTGGCCTGGCCGAGATCGATCGGGCAAGCAGGGAGCCAGAGGGGGAACAGGAAGAAACCGGGCAGGGAGGCGCGAGCCAAGACCCGCCCCACATGGGATGGGCACTAGCTTGCCCTGTGTGCAACCCCAGCAACAATAGCAGCAGCAGCAGCAGCAATGCAGGCACACACACAGCCTTGCCGCCCCAGCGCGCGCACCGAGGAACGCCATGTACCGCAACTGTGCCGCCGACAGCTTGCCCTCTGCAAACAGGGCCTGCTGCGTCTCCACCCAGCGCGCCACGCGCAGGCTCACGCTGCCAGCAGGCGGCCGGGGCGGCTGTCGCTGCTGCTGCTGCTGCTGCTGCTGAGGTGGCAAAAGCTGCTGCTGCTGGGCCTCCGCCGGCCCTGCCACGTCCCCCAGCACCTGCTGCTGCTGCGTGCCCCACGCCTGCCGCTGCCGCTGCTGCTGCTGCTGGAGGCGCTGCTGCCGCAGCTGCGCCTGCTGCGCCTGCTGTGCCGCCAGGCCCAGCGTGACTTGCGACCCCTGCAGCAGCGCCGCAGCCGTGTGGGCAATCGCCTGCCACTCTATGGGGGAATACGTGTCCAGCTGTACTCCAGCCAGCTGCAGCATCAGCGCCAGCTCACCAGGCAGCTCCTGCCGCCGCCACCGGCGCCGCTGCCGCTGCAGCCAGAAGCGCAACCCCGGCTCGGCCCGCATGTCTGCCGCAGTCAGGGCAGCCCGCCTCGCCGCCATCTCCTCTTGCAGGCGCAGGCGGGCCGCCGCCACGGCCGCGCCGCCGCGCCGCCCCGCCGGCGGAGCCTCCTCCTCCTCCTCCCCACCCTCCGCCACCTCGGGCCCAGAGTCCTCCCCATCGCTGCCGCTGCCGCTGCTGGTTATGACACCGCTGCCGCCGCCGCCCTCCGCTGCGCGCGCTGCGGCGGCGATGGCTGCATTGGTGCTGCCGCGCGGCCGCCCCATTTTGGGCCGCCCCTGCAGCAGCTGGCTGCGCCGCGGCTGCTGCAGCAGCGTGTTGTGCCGCTCTATCAGGTATAGCAGGCGGCCAAACCAGCTCATCCAGCGGCGCTCCAAGGGCGTGCCGTCCTGCGGGGGGGCGGCGGCCGAGGGGACGGCAGGGTTGGTTATCAGCGCTGGGAACAGTCGGGTTGAAAAAAGCCGGCGACCAACAACAGCAGCGGTGCTCAGAGGGCGTGCCGTCCTGCGGGGGCAGCGGTTGAGGGCACACCAGAGGTACAACAGCCGGCCAAGCCGCACCTCACTGCCCAAGCGGCCCTGACAGGCAAACAAGCTCACCATGCTGGCACCGGCAGGCTGCCCCACTGCACCCGTACATGGGAGGCCCCCGGCAGCAGTACACGAAGGCAAACAAGAAGCACGCCCGCCAGCTCACCGTCACGCTGTCCCACTGCACCCCAATGGCGTCAAAGCGTGACAGCGCCTCGCCGGGCAGCAGCCCGCGCGCCCGGTACTCCCGCTGCAGCGTCGTCCACAGGGCCAGCTCACGGGCGGTGATGCCGCCGCGTGCCCCCCAGTCCGCGCCCAGCCAGCTGAACGGCTGCTGGTTCTCGTTGTGCCACAGCATCCAGTCCACCAGCTGCAGGCAGCAGGACCACAGCGTGCGCAGCGCGGGCGGCAAGATGTCAGGGCCAGGAATGTCCAGAGCTGGGGGAGCGGCAGCTGTGCACCTGCCGAGTGTTTGAGCATGGCACCCCACCAAGAGGGCCTTGCGCTAGCCTGCGCTGTCGCGCCACTTAGCTAGGTCAACATGCGCGCAGCACCGGCTGGGTCAACATGCGCGCAGCACCCAGCTGGGTCAACCGGTCAACACCACACGCGCAGCACCCACCTGGTCAAAGCGGTGCTCCCACTCCTCTGTCAGCTGCGCCACCTCGCCAAACGCAAAGCCCATGGACTGGAGGATGCTGAGCCGCTCGTCGCTGCAAGGGCAGGGCAGGGGGCGGGCAGGCAGGGGAGGTGTGAAGAAGAGGCAGGCAGGAAGGTTGGATGGGCGGGGGAGGATGCCGAGGGGCATCGAGGGAGGGAGAGCCCAGGGAATGAAGGGTGTTGAGCCGCTCGTCGCTTCAGGAGGCAGGTAGAAGAAGAAGCGAGGAGGCGGCCAGGTTGGTGATGGCAAGCATCTGCTATTGGCACGCAGGCAGCTGAACGGCAACTGCTATTGGCACGCAGGCAGCCGAACGGCAACTGCTATTGGCACGCAGGCAGCCGAACGGCAAGCAGGGACCAAGGGATGCTCAGCTGCTTGTCCTTGCAGGGGCACACAGGCAGGCAGGCAGGCAGACCGGGGCAGGCAGCGGGAGCGGCAAGCCGCACAACGCTGGCCAGCAGGGGTGAGCCACAAGGGGCGCCCTGAGCTGCCGGGCCAACGCACCTGAGCTGCCCTGCTGCGCGCGCTATGCGCTGCCGCTTCACCCACAGCCCCAGCTCCGGGTTCTGGTCCCAGTCCTGTGGTGTGGGGGTTGGTGTGTGGCATTGGTATCTGTGTTGTGTTTGATGTCAAAATATGGCTTTGAGGGTGGCAATACACACACAGGGTGCACCTGCGGCACGTTGCAGTGCCCGTTGCGCAGCAGGCGGGCACACTAAACCAGGATCAAACAGCCCAACGCACCTCCGGCACGTTGCAGTGCCCGTTGCGCAGCAGGTAGGCGCTGAGCTCCACGGCGCGCCGGTCCCAACGGTCGTTGGTGGTCGGCTTGCACAGCATGATCTCGGGGCAGCGCGCCAGGATGGCGGCGATGCCCTTGGGGCCTGCAGTCCACAAGCGTCAGTGGCAGGCAGGTGTGAGCAGCGTGGGCACACGGCCTCGGGGCAGGCAGCACGCCAGGATGGGGGCAAAGCGCGTTGGGCCCGCGGAACTCAAAAGTGCCTGCGCTTGCGGACAATGTTCAGGGTCAGGGGAGCAGCGACACGCAAAACCGAGCTTGGCACTCCAGCTGCTCTGAAACCTTCCACAGCCTGTGCACCCTTTCAGCCCATATCCAATCCAACACTGGCCCTCCCCTCCCAGACAAAACCCCGGCCACAGCAAAGCGCTCCCCAAAGGGAACCTGGCACTCCAGCTGCAAGTCCACCACCAGTGCACATTACCGTCCATCCCAACCACCTCCATAGACCAGGTCGGCACCGGCTCTCTGCAGTGATCACTCACCAAAGGGAACCTGGCACTCGAGCTCCAAGTGCTCCACCACCAGCCGCACATTCCTTTCCACCCGGGAGCGCCGCCGGCGGTCGATGAGCGAGCGGCCGCCGGGGGTGACTCTCCAGGCAACCGCCTGCGGCACCGAAAGGCAGAGCGGCCGGGGAGGTCAGGGCAGGAGGCAGGCGGGAGGAGGTAGAGGGCGGTCAGGAGCGGCCTCGGTAGCACGCATGGAAGCAGAGCACAGAGGCAGCGCGAAAGCAGCGGCACGGCCGCGTGACACAGCGGCACGGGCACCGGCACGGCAGGCACACAGCAGCAGCCGCAGCGCGGCGGCACCAGCACACAGCAGCAGCAGCAGCAGGCAGGCTCTGGATGACCGCCCGCCTCCTTGCCCTCCCTCCCTGTCCACCTGGCTGCCTCTGCCACCCTCACCTGCCCACCCGCCCTGCCCTCCCATCGCCCTCCTCCTCCCATCCTCCGCCCTACCCCCAGACTCCATCTCCTCCTCCTTCCCCCTCCCACACAACTCCTCCTACCTGCGTCACCACCCTGTCCACATCCTCAGGTGGCACCCCCAAATCCACCAGGTAACACTCAAGGCTGCCCTCCTGCAGCAGCAGGTGGCGCAGCACGGCAGCGCATGTGTGCAATGGAGGGTCGGCCGTTGGAGGGCTGTGCGGTGGACAAATTAGGGCAGCACTGTAAGCTGCCCTCCTGCAAAGGCTGACAATGTGCCGACCACGCAGTGGTGGCAGGGAGCAGAGAGGGCGGCATGCCTGGGCGCCAAACGGCTCCGTGCGGCAGGCCTGGGCGCATGCAGTCACAAACGGTGCACCAAGCAGAGGGCATGGCAATGGCGGCAGCAGGCAAACTTGCGGGTCGGCAGCGGGGGCAAGCGGCAGCCGCGAGCAGGGGCGAGAGGCAGAGTACGCAGCATGGCCTGGTGAACCGCAGGGTCAGGTGGCAGGGGCAGCAGGCAGGGCAGGCGGCATGGCCTGGGCTGGGCGCAGCACCCACCTTCCAAGGATCAGGGCGCGAGTAGGCCCGCTTCTTCTTCTTCTCCAAGGGCCGCTGCTCCACCACCAGGTGGGGCAGGATCTCCTCTGCCCACCCATCGCCCCGCCGCTCAAACCGGAAGATGAGCTGCGTGTCGCCCCCTGCTGCCGCCGCTGCCGCCGCCAGCGCCGATGCGGCGGCGCTCAACGCGCGGCCTGCTGCGGATGTGCGGGGTGCCGCGGCGGGCGTGGCGCCCACAGCAGCGGCAGGCTGCGCGGGTTGCGCCGCACGCAACTGCTGCCCCTTCCCAGCTGGAATGGTCGAGGAGGCGGAGGAGGGGGTACGCGGCGAGGGCTGCTGCGCGGCGAGAGGGCGAGCCGGCGGCACCGCCCTGCCCCTGCCCTGCTGCTGTTGCTGCTGTTGTGCCCCAGACCGTGGCGGCTGGGCGTGCTGCTGATGGGTGGGGGGCAACGCCTGGTCTGGCGCATTGGGAGAGTCCGTGCCGCCGCCGCCGCCGCCGCTCGTGGCGGCGGCATCTGCAGGGACTACATCCGCCCGAGCCTTGCGAGCCCGGCACACCAGCTGCAAGTCGGATCGTCGGCGCTGCGACGGGACCGACTGCAGCGTTGCAAGCAGCGCCGGAGCCCTGCCGCTGCCACTGGCGGGCAGCGTCAGGCCCGGCTGCAAAGCTATGCAGACAAGGCGCTGCATCGGCGCCTTTATCTGGTGCTCGCCATGCGGGCCACACCGACGGCTTGCAAGAGAGGTGGCGGTGTGCAGCCGCTTTGCTGCGCGCCCACCGACTGAGTGGCGTGTATGCGCAGTCACAAATTATTCTCAGACCATGGCTGGCCAGGATTGCTTGGCAGAGTTGGAAGCCAATCTTGCCAGCTCATTCCACAGCACGGCCAAAGCACTGCTCGTGGCACGTGTTGTTTTGCTTCGGCTGGCTGCTTTCTTAATCCACCATGCACTCTGCGGTTGGTAGCATGCTGCCGGACACTAGGGTTTCTCACCTCTTCCAGCGACGGGCCTTCTCTTTCCGTCTCGTGCGGAGCTCAACGACCCGTCTCCGTCGCCAGAGCGCATGCCGGCAATGTCGAGAGCCAGCACTGTGGTCTGACCGAGCGTTTGGCGGTGGCAGGCGGTTGCGGCGGGGGGCGGAGCGCGCTCGGCTAGCTCGCAGGCGCTAGGTCAGGGAAGGGGCATGTGTAGGCGGCAGCAAGGATAACAGCCGTCATCCTTGGGTCGTCGTGAGCACAAGCAGAAGTGCTGTAGCGCTGTGCGCAACCCAGCGGTGCACCAGGAGCAAGTGCGAGGACTAGCTCCATCCATCCACCCACCCGCCCGGAGGTCCCTCTGCCTACTGAACAAACCAGGTGTGGATTGTTTCACGTAACCTCACGCCTGTTCTAAGTTGGCAGCACAGGCGCCGCTGGTGACATGGGCGGTGACATGCCCAGTGGGCGGTGATGCGGTGCCGCATCAGCACTGCACCGCCACCGTGCAGCGTGTGCGCCCAGCGACACGTCACGGGCATGCAGATTTTGCAGCACCTTGGGGAGACAGCTTTGGGATGGTGATGTCCGGCAGCATGTGCTGCACCCTGTACAAGCGGATGTCAAAATCAGAGGGCTTGCCTCGAGTGGGGGAGGGGGGCGGACGCCTGCGTACGTGACAGGCGGTGGTCCGCAAGACAAAGTTGGTTGGGGTGCAGCACATGCTCATGGCTTGCCTGCCTGGATCTTGGGTTCTGGCTTGCACGTCACTGGGATCCACCTCAAGGGTCGGGAACACAAGGAGGCCATGGCCTCCGAGAAAAGTGACCCCTGAGCTATAGGCAGACACGTGGCAAATTGGCTCGTTGGCTCACCAGTGCCCTCGCTCTTGCCTCAGAAACACTCCCTGGATCGGCTGACTTCGTATCCTGCCCGCCAACCCGCCGTGGGCAGCAGTCTACCTACAGGCTGTCCGGGACAGCCAGTCCAGGGAAGAGCTGCGACCTCAGCTACGCCGCTCGACACACACTATCATGACCAGCAGCGGCGCAGATCAGTGCGCGGAAGGGAGCCCGCGTCCAGCGGCAGTGGTGCCGCTGGTGTCGGCGCCGCCTGCAGTCGTCCTGCCACCGCCGCCGGAGCCGCAGCCCTTGCCGCACCAGGCTGTCATGCGGCGCGTGGAGCAGGCCGCCACGCTGTGTGCGCTGCTGATGCAGGCCACCATCTGGCTGCGCACCGCCGCCTCGCTCACCCCACGCCAGCACCTGCACCAGGCTGTCAACATTGCAGTACAGGCTTGCGGCGTGTGGCTGGCGTTCCTTGCCTCTCACAAGGGGTGGCTCAAGTACCGAGCCGCCGGCATCATGCTGCTGCGCATCACCTGGGCACTAGTGCCCAGCCACCGGTCATCCAAGGTGAGCGCCGTGAAGGAGGGCTGCCGTGCAGGGGGCGCTCTGGGCGGGGCGGGGCGGGGCGGGGCGGGGCGGGGCTGGCGGCGCGCATTTCACGGCAAGGCATGGCGGCAAGCAGGCAGGCAGGCAGGCGGCCTGGATTGGTATGTCTTACAGGAAGCGGGCGGGCACGCTTCCTTGAGCTGCAAGCTCAGCAGCACTGTGCATGTCATGAACTAAATGGTTCCCCGCGCCGCCCCCTGCACCCCCACCCTCCCTGCCCCAGGCGGGCATTGCCGTCCTGCTCAGCCGGCCGCCCACCCCAGGCTTCTGTGGGCTGCTCTTGGACTACCTGCGCGTCGCCCTGGGTAAGGGTGGGCACTGAACAATCAGCCACCCAGCGGGCGCCCTTGCCGCTGGCTGACCTGCTGTCTGTGCTGTGCTGTGCTGCGCTGTGCTATGCTGTGCCGCGCTGTGTTGTGCCGTGCTGGGCCTGCTCCTGGCCGCCCTGCGCATAGGGCTAAGTGAGTGAGAGCCGCAGTGCTGCCCAGTGGCGTCACTTGCTGCCTGTGCTGTGCTGTACGCCATGCTGCGCTTTGCCGTGCTGCCCTCCGTGCTGCATTGAGGTGTGAGTTGCAATGTGATGTGCTGGCCGCTGGGCTGGGCTGGACTATGCTAGCCTGGGCTGGGCTGTTGTGCTGCACGCTGCGCTGTGCTGTGCTCAGGTGCTCAGTTCTGCTGCGCGCTGCGCCGTGCTGTGCTCAGGTGCTCCCTTGTCTTGGTTCGAGCGCAAGCGGTGCCCTAAAAGCGGAGGCCACAAGCCACCCTCCCCACACATGCAGCTCTTGCATGTGACATGCTGCTCCTGTTGATTACACACACGGTGTCAATGTTTCATCGGATATCCCATGCCTCACGCTGCTCCCCTTGCTGCCCGGCCTCCTCCCTTGCAGGCACCCGCGTCCTGCTGATGGCGCTTGTGGGGGTGGGGCTGTACCAGCCGCCGCTGGCGGTGCTGCTGCAGCAGGCGGTGCTGACGGCCCTCACCGCCAACAGCCCCGCCTACTGCACCAGCAAGCTGCTGTCTCACCCCCTCTCACAGCGGCGCCTGTCCAATGTGTGGGACCTCCTTAACCTGGCCGCACACGTGGCCCCGCCCCAGGCGGCAGCCGTGGCAGCCATGGCAGGTGGGGTGCCCTCCGTGCCAGCTCAGCAGTAGGCTACCCCGTCCCCGCAGCGTGCGCGCTTGCACCGCCCCACCCCGGCCTGCTCTGCCCTGCCCTGTCTTGCCACACCGCTTCCCCGCCCCACAGCACCTGCCCTGCTGGGGCCCTGTCCCGCCCTGCCACACCCGCGGGAGGAGTAAGCAGCCGTCATGCCCTGGTTCCCTGCTCCTGCTGCTGCCGCTGAAGCCCGAGCCCTCGCTGCCGCTGCCATCGTTGCAGGGCAGGCAGGCAGCCGCGAGTCACGCTGCGTGGCCATTCTGAACCTGCATCGCATGGCGGGCAACGTGCTGCTGCCCACACTGATAGCCGCGCATATGGAGCGGAGGCAGCAGAGGCAGCACAGCGGTGCACCCAGGCAGCATCGCGCAGGGCAGCGGTGGGCGCACACAGGGGGAGGGGCGCAGCCCTTTGGCCTGGCGGGCGCAGCTCAGCGCCTGTGGGGGCGGCTGAACGCGGGCCTGCACCGCGCCTGCCTGTGCGCCAGCCGCACGCCCCTGCACCAAGCTCTGGTGGTCTGGGTGCTGCTGGGAGATCTGTGGCTCCTGGCCCGGGCCACAGCCATGTGAGGCGGCCTCCAAAGCCGCCAAAAATCCGCAATAGTTACCTGTCTCCGGCCCTCAACATGCTGGTGCTGCTCGGCACTGCTGCTGGGCCTGCTCCTTCTGCTGCTGCCTGGTCTGTCGGTGCTGGCGCTATGCATGCTGTCCATTCTGATGGCGTGGTTGCTGCTGCTGCCTTCCGCCGCCTGGCTTGCTCTTAACATGAATGCGCAGTTTCAGGACACACCCGGGAACACAGCCGGGCTGCCCGCATCAGGGGTAACGTGATGGCACCGCCGGCGTGTGCCTGTTGAGTTGTTCAGCTAGCCTGGCCAGGGCTGGGGCTGAACCCATGTATGCTGGCATCACCCTCGCTCACGAAGCCACACATGTGTCTGCCCCAGCGGGGGAAGGTTCCAGGCACGGGAAACTTGGTTATCCTACACAGGGAAGCCCCCTAGAACTCACACACATGTGGTATCCCACATGTGAGGCTACCCCTTGGCAGGGGGGAATCTGGGCGCCAGGTCAGCGCCCTGCCGACGAGGCTATAAGGCCTCAGGGCGGGCCAGAATGGGCCATTCTGCTTCCTGCGCCCCAACACTGACTGAGGCGCTGCTAGGCTGCGAGCCTGAGAGCAGAACCAGCGAGGGCTGCTAGCCCGAAACAAGCGTGAGCCGCAGCAAGCGAGCTCACCCACCTTCAGAAAACAGCTGCTGCGGCGCACTTGCGCTAGCATGGCCTCCTCCAGTCTGCCCACTGGGGCAGACAGCACAACAGAGGAGCTAGGTGAGTGTGTTGCGCCTCGGCCCACCCCCTCCATCCAAGACTTCCCCAAGTGCACCAAGCACGATCTAGAGTCATGGGAGTGCCTGAGAGAGGCTGGCCACAGCGGCAAGTGCTGCCTCATGGCCGGCAAGAGCACGGAGGCCCGAGCTGCAAAGCTCAACGCGCATGCCTCTACGTGGCTGGCCAAACAGTTTGACACAGAGGAGGGCCTCGACTCAGACTCCGAGGAGCACGGCCGAGGTGCCCCAGTGCCCCAACCGGCGGCTGCGGCGGCCGCCGCCCCGCCCGCCTCCAACCCGGCCGCAGACCAACCGCCCCTCACAGCGCTGCCCATAGCGGCGGTGCTTGCAGACCTCCAACATCAGGTGGCCTGCATGGCGGGACAGCTGAGCGTGCTCACCAGCGGTGGCCAGGCGGAGCAGCGCCCCACCACAGCCACGCGAGCGGCGGGGGCGCTGGCGGCAGCAGGCCTTGCAGGCGGGGGGCAGGGGGCACCAGCACCAGCAGGGGGCAGCGCTGCCCCCGACGAACGGCATGCACTGCTTGGCAGCTACCTGGGCAACACGGCAGGGATCAGCGCAGCACCCTTTGTGCACAACCCATCCGTGGTAACTAACACCACGGCGGGTGCCATCCCAGGCCTCGATGCTGCCGCACTGCAGGTGGCGGCGGCCCACAGCCACCTCAACCTCAACTCCTCCATCCCCATCCCCCTGGCGGGCTTCGGGGGCATGCCAGCCGCCCAGGCCACCACCAGCGCAGGTGTGCCGGGAGTGGGAGGGATGCTGGGATTTGGGCCCGCAGAGGCGGTGGGCACAGAGGCGGTACCGCCACAGCCGCTGCTGCCCGAGCACGTGGCAGACCAGCCCGGCTTCGGAGCATTCTCACGAGAGACACCGCTGCAGCTGACAATGGGCTTTGACCAGCAAACCTCGGTCAAGCCAGCCCCCCTTGCTAGCAAGCGCTACAAGGGGGACGCAGAGCTGGCACAGCTGCTGCCTAGCTACCCTACGTACCAGATGGCGTGCACACGCGTGCACCAAGGGCTGCAGCTGTATGGGTACAGCACAGAGGGCATGGGCCAGTTCTCGAATGCCATGCTGTACCTAGCCAGCAAGGCCAACCCCAATGATGCAATCGAGTGGGGGCTGTTCCTGGCACTGGAGCGCACGCTGCGCCTCAAGCAGCACGCATACAGGCGCCGGTGGGACAGCGAGGACGGGCAGATCAGCAGAGTTGATTGCATGTCCTTCCTGGCTGAGCTGGCGGGGCGCCACGGCGCGCTGAAAGCGCAAGGCGCTGGCAAGCCCCGCACCCAGCACAATGCCCGCCCCGCCAACCCGCCAACCCAAGGGTTTCGCGGGGAGCCCGGGGTGGCAGAGGGCAGGGTCACCCCGCCTGAGGGCGAGTGCCGGCAGTGGTGGTTCAAAGGCAGGTGCACCTTTGGCCAGCAGTGCAAGTGGGAGCACGTCTGCCGCGCCTGTGGCAGCACCGCCCACGGCACGGCCCAGTGCCCCAAGCGGGCAGGCGGCTGAGCCGCCATTGGACGCCTCCAACATGGAGGCGGGCGGGCGCAAGGGGCGGGTAGCACACATGGCGCAAGCCACCTCGGCTGCACGGTGCCCGGGCAGATGGCGTGATAGCCCACCCGAGGTGCTGGCGGTGATTGAGGAAGTGCTTGCGAGGCGCCCCTTGCGCCCTGAGGTTTGGGCGCAGGAGCTACCTGCACACTACCCAGACCGCGAGCCCATCCTGTACTTTCTACAGCATGGGCTGGCAGTGCTGCCACCAGGCACAGTACTGGAACCGGCGCACTGTAAGAACTACAACTCCTGTGAACAGCACAGGGCCTTAGTCAACAAACAGTTGTTGGCTGAGCTGGCAGCGGGGCAGCTGCTCCGCCAGCCGGCTGGCCACACAGCCTCACACATCCACGCGCTGGGTGCTATCCCAAAGAGCCCAGATGAGGTGCGCATCATTCATGACCTGAGCAGCCCACGGGGGCACTCCATAAATGATGCCATTACGTACAAGTACTACAAGTGGGCGTCCATTGACGACGCACTCGCACTGGTGACACCCGGCTGCTACATGGCACGGGTGGACGTGCGGAGCTACTACCGGCACTTTCCAATAGACCCCGCCGACTGGAGCAAGCTTGCCTTCCAGTGGCACTTTGATGGGGAGGAGAAGCCCACAACTTTGTGGGATTTCTACCTCAATTTTGGCCAGCGCAACGCTCCTGAGGTGGCACACCGCTTCACCCAGGCAATACTGGCAATGATGCGGCACCAGGGTTACGACAGCCTGGTGGGCATCATGGATGACTTTCTCCTGGTCTATCCCACTCGGGAGGAATGTGAGAGAGCGTTCCAAGCACTGCTCCGTCTGCTCCACCGCTTGGGCTTCACAGCGAACATGAAGCCAGGCAAGACGGAGGGGCCCGCCCAACTGCAAAAGTTTGTGGGCGTGCTCATTGACAGTGTGGCAATGGAGGTCCGGTTGGACCCCGGCAAGCTGCAAGACACACGGGCCAAGCTGGCCACTTTCACCCACAAAAGCAGTAGCACAGCAAGGGAAGTGCAGTCCCTGGCAGGGCTGCTGAACTGGGTGAGCCGGGTGGTCTACGGCGGGCGCACCTTCCTGCGCCGCATACTGGACACCATCAGCGGTGCCACGGCTCCCCAGCACCACGTGCGGCTGGGCACTGCTTTCCACCGTGACGTGAAGTGGTGGCTCAGCAGCATGGCCAACTTCAATGGCAAGGCAGTGATACTGCCGGCGTTGCACACGGCAGCGCATGAATTTCAGACAGATGCTGAGGGGTCGGGGGCGGTGGGGGTGTTCCTGTGGGGCCACTTTGCGGGGCTCACCTACCGGCAAGCGAAACAGCGCTTCCCCCGCGACACACCGCCACCTGGCCTGCACATCTCAGTGTACGAGACCTTTGCAGCACTGGTAGCAGTGCGCATGTTCCCCGACTTGGTGAGGAACAAGCACTTGTGCCTGCGGTCAGACAACACCACCACGGTGGCGGCAGTCAACAAGATGACATGCCCAGCTGCCGGCGCCAGCAAGGCTCACATCATGAGCATCCTGCGCTCGCTCTTAAGCCTGAGCGTGCAGCTGAACTTTCGGCTGACGGCACGCCACATGGCAGGGGCGGACAATGGGCTGGCTGACGCGCTGTCTCGGCAGGACTGGCCCCGGTTCAGGGCCCTGCTGCGGGCCTGGCAGGCGGCACACGGGCCAGCGCCCGGTGCCGCCAGCCTGCCTGGCCCCGCCTGACCTCATGCACCCACCCACCTGCAGGCCCGCCCGGCCACGTGCAACAGCTGGATGCGCTGGTTGGGGAGCTGATGGGCAGCACGTATGCAGCCTCCACCAACAAGAAGGTGAGGCAGGCGGTGCACTACTTTGTGCGCTTTTGCTGCCTGTACGGCTGGCAGGGCCACATTCTAGCAAAAGATGAGCTTACCTTCATGAGGTACGTGGCATGGCTGAGCAAGACGTGCAAGCACGACACGATCAGCAATTACTTGCAGGGGGTGAGGGCATGGTACCAGCAGCTGGGCTTGGGGCACCCGTTCCAGGACATGCCGCTGCTGGCCATGCTCAGGCGCGGCATCCGGCGCCGCACTGGCGGCTCGGTGCGCAAAAAGCGCCCAATCACCCCCGCCATGCTGCTGCGCTGGGCCGCCATGCTGCGGCCCTACACTGCCGACCCGCCTCGGGTGGCAGTGTTTACATGCATGCTCATTGCATTCTTTGGCTTCTTTCGAAAGTCAACAGTGGCG